>JAOPJL010000089.1:16568171-16578909 GCA_027123545.1 Trisopterus esmarkii | reverse complement strand
AGCAGGGCGGGCGGGCTTCTCCTCCTCCAGGAGCAGGGCGGGCGGGCTCCTCCTCCTCCAGGAGCAGGGCGGGCGGGCTCCTCCTCCAGGAGCACCCGGTTCAGCCCCTCCTCCTCCAGGAGCAGGGCGGGCGGGCTTCTTCTCCTCCAGGAGCAGGGCGGGCGGGCTCCTCCTCCAGGAGCAGGGCGGGCGGGCTTCTCCTCCAGGAGCAGGGCGGGCGGGCTCCTCCTCCAGGAGCAGGGCGGGGGGGCTTCGTTGGTGACCTGAGCGGCGCTCTGCTGCCACCGGGAGGGTTGGCTTCTGATCCCCCCGGAACGGCGCCGTCCATCCCGGTGCAGTACCACGGAGTGACCTCCGGGGGCAGGCTGACAAGGTGCACAACCTCATTGATCCTGGATGTCCACATTTTTAGATTGGCTTTTAATGAAATGATTGTTTATCCCCAAAAGTAATTATTTTGTCTGTGTGTATCTGTCCAAATGACTTGAATGTATGTTTCTGTATTTCTTTTGCTCAAGCCTTTTGGAACATTGCCTTTTGAAAAGGTGCTTTATAAATAGTTGTAAATACTTCACATCACTTGCTGTGCAGGTTATCCATGGTCTTAGGCTACCCTATTGCACTTGAATAGGGTAGACAGAGCTCGAGCTATTATGTTATATTTTTCATTGTGATAGTAATAATTATGGTAAGAAGAATGAAATCAATTCAGAATCAATGCTGCAATTAATACTTTTCTAAGCTTCGATGTGAGGCTTTGTGCAGAACCACACAGACACCAGATCAGACTGCTTTCAATAGCTTCTCCTCAAGATTTACCTTCTAGGTAGAAACTAGAACACCAAAAAGAACAGCCCAGGCAGTTCAATATAGAGAGCTTTAATTGTCTTTCAGAGTTAGACAGAGTAGACGTGGTTTAGTCACGGTGGGGACCAGGGAGGGATTGGGGAAGTTCCTCATGTTTACAGAGAGGAAAGGACACAAAGAATCTAACCAAATTTTAATAAAATTAATTGATAAAGCCTTGCATGATTTTATATCCTCCTGCTTACAATATCAGATAAATCACCAGATATGATTTTGTATTATGTATAACAGCCCTTACCTTTTTAACATTCAGGCAACACTAACATTATATTCAAGTGTTGACATGGCTGATTGTACACAACTCCCAGAGCTAAAGAGTATCACAGTGAAAAAGAAAAGAAGAAAACTATCAGTCCATGTGTTTAAAGATGCGTAATTTGGCGCTCTCTCTCATGTGTTCTCCTACTTGAAGGTTATTAAATATTCCGGACAAGCGTGAGTGTCATGGAAAATGACAAACATTTGCATGGCGTTGACATTATCGACAACACTGTCATACTGCACAGTGGAGGAGGGCTTTGTTGGAGGCACCACCATGCCCTGAGTTCCTGTGGTGTAATCCCCCGTCAGAACACGACACAGGTACACACACTTCTGCCCTTGAGCATCCGGCTTAGAATAAGTATCCTGGGCAGAATAATTTGCGTTGACAGCAAAATATGTGCCATTGCCATAATAAGCAGCTGAAATTGGGAGAAATAATGATGAGTTATTAGGCTGAGCTGGTCTGAAGCTGAATTGAAGGGTTAACAAAATGCCCTGTTAGGGTTAGTAGTTAGATAGACCCTGCCCGCTATCAAAATGCATTAAAAAATCCTCTGCCACTTTCTGACATGTAGGGGCGAGGCTATATGCTGTTCAGGCTTTCACTAGACTATTGATAGAAATCTATCCATGTCCCTACTGTGTAACCTACAGGCTTAAATCACTTTTCATCAAAAATGTTTTTTTAAGAGTGTGCTTTTCCTTTAAGAGTGGGGAGTGTTAGCATTACTTCATATATAGCATGTTGCCATAACTATTGTCTCAGAAACAAGAAGCTAGTGTGGAGCTTGCTATATGGTCTTCAGTCTTATCTCACCGTTCTTTCCTGCGTAACTCCTGTTGAAACCGTTTTGGTTGATGGCTGGGACAGAGGTTGAGCAGGCTCCATGGAAGAGGCGCCTCTCGTTGTTTCTGTGCCCGTTCAATGCTTCCATCATAGCCTTTGCAAGCAGAAGGCTCTTGCACAAAACGGTATTCTGAATCCTTTCAATCTGATGGTTAAAAACACATTATATAATGTACGATAATGTATTGTGTTGTATTGCATTTAATAGCTTAATTTATTGTTCTCAATGTGGAAATTAATTCATTGACGGTAGGTAAGATTTAAACATTAATAACTTGGAAAAGGGTTAGCGACCCTTCAGGTAAAGTCTATCCTTCACCAATTCAATGTACCTTAATAATATTTTGCGGGACAGTGGCCTTGAACAGTTGTTCTACTTCATTGTATTCCGGAGTATTGGGCGGGACGGTGAAACTGTGACATGAAGTGCCGCTTGGCATCGGTTCCCAGTGCTTGGGCACTTTTATAACATCTTGATCTGTAATGTTACAATCATTCATTATTTTGCAGATGCATTCAATCTCAGATTCAAAATTATACATTTTTAATTCATATCATTGCTCTAGCCTCCATTTGACCAAACTCATTCACAGGTCATTGAATAGTTAGAAAAGCGTACCTTTCAGCCAGTCAAAGCGTTTGATAGCTATGCTGTTGCCTTGTTTGTCGGTGGCTGTTTTATTTGTCACGTCGACGTTGTGCACTCGGCCCTGGATGTCCACAGACACATTGGGCTGCTGGTTGTGGTGAGCTTGCTCAAGCAGGAATTTGGAGCGGTCGTCAAAGTCCTGGAACTGAAGCCCCTGAAGCTGGTACTGCCATTCAACTGTTTCTAGAATCTTCTTGATCTCTTCTTCATCTCTGACTTTCTTCAACATCTCCCGTATTTCAGTGTTGGCTTTAAGCACGTTTTTTGAGAGCCCCTCTATGTTAATGCAGGCATTGTTACGTTCAATCTGCACACTAACGTTCATGGTACTCTGAATGTCCACAATGCGCTGGGTATCTGCATCGGATAAACTGAGAATTGTCCTGTCATTAAAGGAGGATTTAATATGCTCCTTGGATATCAGATCCTTGATCCATGTTTTCGCCTTGTCTACTTCAGCCTGTGAACTACCACATATGTGGAAGTGGGTCGGCTCAATTTGGCGATCTTTAAAGGGAACGTAAACATTGTGTTTTTGTTGCTTGCTGTCACTTCCTCCACCTGAGAAAAATGCCGAGATGCCTCCTAAACCACCATCAATCATAAAATCAAAACACAACAGTTAAAATGCTTTTACTTGCCAACTTGCAACCAACCTCACAAAGTCACTTCCTTTACTTGGCCAGAAAATAATTCTAATTCCAATTTATGACAAAATGTAGCTGTTGACAATGAACTTGCAAACATTCAAATATTCTCTATAGAAAGTAAGACACACATGTTTTATTAACAGCTTTCTCTACATTAACACAAATCCACCTAAAAAACTCCTCCCGGACTCATCGTCATTCACTTTAGAACAAGGGTCAGCAATTATTTTAATGTCCTAAAAGAAATGCATGGTTTTCCAATTTGATTGCTATAGGATATTCTATATTTTCTATCTTTGAATATAGGCTACACTCATTTAACTGTATGTCTCCCCCTCTTTCAGTTTCGTGGCTGTTTATTTTATTATTTTAATTAAACAGTCAGTGACCACGTTCCCGGGCTTGGGCATGGTGACACCCTGTTTAAGGAAATAACTGCCCTCCGTGGCCGCTACGTGCCAGCCATGACACGTGTGCCATAGGTTGCTGACCCCTGCTTTAAAGCATACTTAGGACTTAGAAGTTGCTTACCTTTCAATTTTCCAAGAAATGAAGTATTGTGGCCTGCTTTCTTCTCCATCCTACTGTGGAAGTCCTTCACCATGGCCTGTTGGAATATGATGATGCGGACCACCTTCAGGCAACCCGGAGCAGTCTGTGTCACCATGTCCTCCACTGCCCCTAACATGGCATCGGCCACCCTCCCTGCCTGGGCATTACCCTGACCTTAAAAGTGACACACTATATTAGTTATTTTGCCATCAGAAATAAACCAAGCATTTAAAACTGATTGGTTTTGGCATGGATAAAATCTCAATTCCATGATGATGCACTAAATGATGTAATGAGATAACATATTAGTAGTAGTAGTGATAATTAGTAGTAGACTACTAATAATAGTGGAACATACTATAAAATAGTCATACAACTGGTATAATCTAAGCATCAAATGACGCAGTCCATCTTACCTGTACCCAGAGCAGGAAAAGAGATAGAAGTGTATTGGTTTTGTTCAACCAACACAAGAGCAGCTTTCACCGTATCTTGGATTTCCTGGGGGTTGTTGCGTCCAGGCAAGTGGAGTATCTTTTGACACCTCAGGTTTCCTGGTGTAGTCAATATCATTCCTGTGTTGGGCTGTCCACCTATTCATATGATATCATTTAAATATTTAACATTAACTGTGAAGAAGAACGATCATCTGCAGTGATCATTGTGTTTGACAGATATATTTAATCTCAAAACATTTCGAAAGTACTTTTATGGTGGTTATATTCATTTTAACACATAACACAAAAAGGGTATAAAACTAAAATGAGTGTGTGTTTATAAATGTAACTTTTAGAAAGAGAGTTATAGCGAAAAAGATAGTGTGTATGTTGTCTCTCCACTATTAAAAGAGCTCCAACATATAATAATAATTTACAGAATTCACAGAAGTGACTTCAACCATTGCTTCACTGCACAGGTCATAAATACTTGAACGATAGCAATGCTGTACGTGGCCGTGTACACAAGTCCACCCCGTCAAGGTTTCTTCTAATGTCTTCTAATTAAAATGTTGGCAACCATTGTAAATAGTACAAACACACATTTGTATGTCAGTAGATCAAATTGGTAGTTTAATTATTGTATTATTTTATTTTCATATTTGTATTGATACTATAATATGCTATATTATAAGCCACTGTCATTGGTCCTGGCTGTCCGAGACTATGAGATCTACTGAACACTACTTGCCACATGTGCATTATGTGTGATTGTGAGAGCGAGAGCGAGAGAGTTTGTGTGTTTTTGTGTGTGTGTCAGTGAAAGAACATTTTATATTCCAATAGACTAATGTAATTGTTTTTCTCTAGTCCGGTATTGTAGCATGTCATTACATATATTCAGAGTTCAGGATATCACTGCCTATAACACAGCCACTATTTTCACGCATAATTCGGCTGGCACAGTGGCGTTCACACAGGACCAAAACTTGTGGCTTGGTTTGTTTTGGGAAATATTTGGAGAAGCTGCGTTGGTTGCTACCTATGGTAGCTCCTGAACACTCGTCCGGGATGTTATGGATGTCATTGATGGTCCGCTGCCCAATGTCAGAGGAGGTGAGTTGAACAAATATGGTGGCTGGTTTACATCTTGACATAGAAAATGTCCAAATTCACCTGAGGTCTCAACAAACTCCTTTAAATCTCCTAGAAACGCTGCTGTTATTAGAAATGTCTAACCTTTGTTTCAGTAGTCTAAAGTTATGTATGTATGTAAAGTATTGGGAAACGTATTTGAAACACATTGATCCTGTATTTGATCTGCGATAGTGAGATAATGGTTAACTGTCGCGCCTCACCTCACAGATGTTAGTGTTAGGGGTTTGAATGGTCCTTACCTAGATTTTTGCATTCATTTTCTACAGTTGGACCAGCTGCGTCCAGAATTGCCTTGGACACTCCTGGGTTATGAGAAAGACACAAGAAATGACTAGATACTAATCTCCATCCATTTTTAGGTCTGTATAACTTTAAGTTGTATCTGAGAAATAGTTAATTATTGTAATAAGTAAGATAAATAAGTATATTATTTTACCCAAGCATGTCTCCTGACCACGTGTTATTTACCTGACTTGAGGGTGAATGAGTCGTTGGAAGAGTTGACGATGACATCAGTGGTCTCCTGGGTGATGTCCCCCGACACAACCTGTACTCTCACGTGTCCGATTGTCATCTCGTGCAGCCCCGAAGCTGAGGTGACTTTGGAGAAGATACCTTGAGACACAAAACAAATCACTGTGAACGAGGTAAGCTATCTTGAGCAGGTTAAAATGCACATGCAGAGAACACACCTTGTTCTCACAAATAAGACATAGTGATACTTAAATAGTGAACTGTCTTTGTATTATTATGACAATACAAAATGACATTACTTGACTTGGACTGGGTAGGGGCTGGGACATTTGCTGTTGTCGGGAGCGGTTTCTTAAATGTATCAGTGAAAACCTGCAGGTTAACATAAAAGGATCTGCCATCAATGACTCACCATGACAATCCAAAAGCAAATCAACTCAAATATATTGCGTAGCATAGGCTTACCACTATTTTAAAGATTCAGATTCATGTGTTAATGTAAATATTTCTGTACCTGGATGGTCTCTTGGTCTTTCGGATAGAGAACAATAACCACTTCCTTCAAGAACTGTGACTGTTCGTTAAACTTGGAGACTTCCTCCATCATTACGGATGCTGCGAGGTCTTTGGGGAAGCCCAGGTTTCCAGTGCCAATGGCAGGGAAGGATATGGAGGTGAGGTGATCTTTCTCTGCCATGTTCAAGCATTTTGCAACAATCCCTCTCATTATCTGTAGGATATACCACATATAGCATTGCAGTTCACAATCAATTATGGTGGGGTTTATTAGTGGGGTTCACACTATAAGATCAGTGAATAAATATGAATCACCACTGTTAAATGAGTTACCTTGAGGGCGTTGCCTCGCTTGTCCCAAGCAGGGACCACAGCATGAAAAACCAAGCTGCTTCTCAGATTGCAACCATCCGTCATGATAACTTCACCCATGTCTCCTGTTTTCCTCTGTTCATTGACCAAAATCTGAAGTTTTGGTCCAGCTGCACTGAGAATAGCTTTGGAAACGGCTCCGCTATCCAGATCCAGCCGTTCTCCCACAACATTCACAACCACCTGGGTCTGAAAATAACAGAATGTTACCTATTTAAGGGTTCCTAGTATCTTTATTTCAATGTCTCAATTGTACACATATATATAAAAACACTTTTATTTATTTAAAAAATCTATTAAATAAATAATTACCGTAGCATCTTGAATATTCCCTAATTGTATCCTCAATTCTACATCGGTCCCCGGTGGTTTGGAAAAGCTTTTCTTGAACAGTTTCGGCTTGTCAGGAACACTGACCAACAGGTCATTTTGTCCACTAGCCGACTCCTCCACCAACTGCACTGAGCAACCGGTTTCCTTCTTTAACGTAGAAACATACATATCGTGGTTTTCTTGAAAGAATTCTTTTGCCCCGGGCTGGGAGACTTGATATTCCTCAAAGCAAACTTTAGCGATCATCGAAACTAGGATGCCTTTACATTTCATGACCTCTTCTCTGGGACCTCTGAAGTTAACAGCCTCCTTCTCAAAAGAAATATCCACTTTGTCCTTGACTTTTTCAAACCAGGTATTGTCTTGAGTTGCAATATATCTGACAATAGTGCCGGACTTGACCCTATGAGTTTCAGTAACTTGGGAATACTTGTGGAGGAACTCTTCAATTTCTTTGAAAGCTGGTAGTACACTATCCTTGTAGCCAACTACTGTTATTCTCTCAAATTGATGACCACTAGATGTTGTGATAACAATCTTCTTTGAGGTTGTATTGTTGCTTTCTTCCAAATATTTGACTAGGTTTTGCCACTCCGGATTCTTCAGGACGTAATTATCATGAGTATCAATGTACTTAGAGGTCAGCACTTGCTTCATTTGATCTTCACCTTTTTTCAGAATGTTGTCTGAAACAGCCATGATGCGCAAGCTTGTAGCATCTATCTCAACTGCTGCTTGAATTCCATTAGATGTGAAGACATTTTTTGTCAGCTCTTCCGCATCCTCGTCCTTTAAAAACTGGAAAAGAGGGATGTCCAACTCGAGTCTCTGCCATTTTACTGCAAGTACTCTTTTGACAAACAGATTAACGGCTTCATCAACCTCATGTTGAAAACCATTTAAGATAATTTTATCTTGAAAGGATATTTCCAGTTCTGGGTAAATATCTTTCAATTGGTCAGCCATGCCCTCTTGACAGAATAAGTGAAACATTACTTTGGATATCTCAAATTCACGTCTGATACTTGATTTCTCCCTCAGCACCCTTTGCTCAATGCTGCTCAAGAGGTCATTCAACGTGGGCTCCAGTCTGGTCACATCGTCCACAAGGCCGACCACTGACACTGTACCTTCAGCTTCATCAGCGATGACTTTGACGGCCCTGTCTAAAACCATCTCTCTGGTCTGTGCTTCACATTTTTCCCATGCAGATGCTGAAGGCTGAAGCCTCAGAGTTCTGAACCTGGACGAGACCTGTGTAAAGGCCTGCTCCACTGAATGTTTCCACTGTCTGATGTCTTTGGCTTTAACACCTTTCTGCTCCAGCAGTGCTGGAAGAGGGCTGAACCTCAACGAGGAGGGTAGGAGGTCCACATGGCAGAAGAGTGCTGACAAGTGACTGCAAACCGTCTGTGCTGCTTCCTGCTTTTGGTGGAGGTATGTCAAGAGAGTGGGCTCGATGCTTTTAGAGAATGCAGGCGGTAGTTTTGGTGCGGGTCTGTCTTTGCCATAAAGAGCCGTTCCCAAGGAGTCGTAAAATGGAAAAACTTTTACCCGTTCCTTCCCGATGCAATGTATCTTCTTGATTATGCTTTGAACAGCTAGGGAGGTAAAGACATTATTTTAACTTCACATACACTTGATGCTATGAAATAAAGATTCAACTGATTCAACGAATTATATTATTATTGAGTATAGTATCTGCCACTATATATATATATATATAAATATACTTATATATATATATATATATACATATGTATACATATATAGATGTATGTAATATGGATGTAGCAATATAAGAATACTAAGAAGTAGTAATAGTAAGAAATATAATAACAGCAAAGAGTCCTGTAAGCTTGTTTAATATCTTGATGTTTTGTCATGAGAGACAAAAATACTCAAATCAAGAGGAGATTTCTGCTGCCTGCTTATAGAACAGGGGCCGGACAGAGAACATTGCACTACAGAGCAATGGTAGCGTGGAATTCTTCACCACGTTGTTTGTTTAATGAAACAAGTAAGATGGCCTTTAAAATCTAATTGAAATTGTTTTTGGTTTTTCTCTCTTTTATAAGAGGCGATGTACCTTTTCTTTTGAACCTCATAAGTGCATACTGGTTCTCAGACCATGAGTTGATCAGAATAACCAACTTAAATCAAGTAATGATTTACATTTCCTCTTTTTTAATTGAATGTTTTTGTTTGTGTTGTATGCTGTGTGAATGCGAGCTTCTGTGTCAAAAAACATAAATGCAATTTGAAATGTTGACCTCTGAAAGAACAGCACTCGTCTGTGTAAGAGAGAGCTGATTGTGGATTAATAATCAATTCAATTCACACTAACCTTAGATACAATAATAATTAATTTACAAGATTTTGGATACCAATTTCAATACTATGGTTGGTTTTTGCACTTAGATGTCAGTTTAGAATGAAACAATAATGTAAACAAAAATTGTACCTCACTAATAAAAATATAAAATTGGTGATGAAATTGCTGAAATGAGTTTGATCTGAACCTTCGTTTGAGTATGTATTTAAAGTTTTGAAATTTCAGATTTATATTTGCCAATGAAAGGTGCTGTGTATAGGACTGAGTGGCCTCTGAGCTCGCTGGACCCTGAGGCTCCACTAACCTCCCACTAGTATCTGAGTGGCTGTTCAGGAGCGCTAACATCCAACTTAGACTAGGAGAGTTTGAATCATTTCAACTTTATGCAAATGATTCGGCACTGACGCAGCAACCAATCGTTGGACCTTACAACCTGGATTGTAATTTCTGCAGTGCTGGTTTCTATCGAACATGGAGCAGAAGATATCCGTTCACATCCCCCGTTTCCTATTTAATTAAATCTCATCAACTACCTTTTAGTACTGAAATAAATACCTGTATCCATTTTGAAGGTGACGACAGCAGACTGTTCCTCTTGGTCTGGGGTGACCTGTTCAACCTCCCACCCTTCATTCTCAAAGTAGAGCAGGAGGACGTCTTCCCTGATGTTTGACACGTCCTCAACCCTAACTTGGGATGTGACTTCCAGAGCTCTGACAGTTAAATTCTTGCTCAAGAACATCCTGTTTGTCTGGCAGCTTGTGATGAACTCATTGTTTTCTGTTCAGAAGAATAGAGCAAAGAGAAAAGAGAGCAGACCTGCACATTAGCTCATACCTAACGTAAGCAAATATCTAATACCTCAGTCACAACAAGTATTATTTAAGTATTGTGTTTCTTAGATCGTACAAAGTAAAGCAAACCTTTAGCAGTGGAGAAAGTAACCACAGCGGAGCATGTGTCGGGGAGCATCTCCAAACTGAATTCAGGTTGGGTGGTCATCTTGTTCTTGCAGATGTTGGGAACCAACATCTCCATGAACTCCTCGTTCATGTCCTGGGGAACGTTCTCTAAGACAGCCGAGGTGGAGCCAGAAGCTGGCTCTTCTGTTAGCTCTTCCTCGCTCTCTTCTGTCAGCTCTTCCCCGCTCTCTTCTGTTAGCTCTTCCTCGCTCTCGACTGATAGCTCTCCCTCGCTCTCGACTGTTAGCTCTTCCCCGCTCTCTTCTGTTAGCTCTTCCTCGCTCTCGACTGATAGCTCTCCCTCGCTCTCGACTGTTAGCTC
>JAOPJL010000089.1:16536750-16551243 GCA_027123545.1 Trisopterus esmarkii | reverse complement strand
CCCCCCCCCCCCCCCCCCCCCCCCCCCCCCCCCCCCCCCCCCCCCCCCCCCCCACGCCTGCTGTGTCATTATTTTCATTTGATTCTTTTGCTCCTTAGGTCATATGTCCTTAGCTGGTTACTGTTACATTACACCTGCTTCCCGGATGTTTACCATTTTCTTCAATTTAGTTACAGTACATTGTGATCGCTCTTCTGGAGTATGGCAGGCAGGCAGCTTAACGCCTTCCCAATCAACAAGATGTGTCCATCCAAGGGTGTTTTATTGAATAGAAAGGGTAAAGCTATAAAGAGGAGACAGATAAAACTTGTTAAATCTTAATAAAACTTTTTTTAAATCTAGTTCATGCAATTGAAATATAGAAATGATGCCCGCGAACAAACGAAGGCTGAACGAATGGCCAAATTAAATTCTTATAGTATATAAAGTCTTATAGTAGCCTGCGGTCAATGTTAACTACACTACAGTATAAGGTGAAAGGCTAGGTGTCACTTAGGCTAATTTAACTACACCATAACATTGGATATTCAATATAACATGCACATTCCCCTACACCATATTATTTTACCGAGACATACAGAAGATGCTGTGAAACAGGGTGAATAACAAAGGAAACAGGAGAGACTAAAGACCAATCCACGCATCAGCTATTTTCAAGACTGATTTTTCAACAATGAGATAAGTCGTGCTTTTTTCTTCAGAAATTGTATTGCATTTGTTTATAATATTAAATTAAATCCAGGGAACAGATTATATATTATTGTTTTAGTGATTGAGTGCTGCAATACGTTTTATATGGTTTTACTTACACATCAATTGTACAACAATGCACAACAAGTGAATGTGGTGAATTGTGGAATTGAATCATTTAAGGGTTGCCTTTTTGAAAGCTTACACACAATTGTTAACATCTATTGAATTGACAATCGTTTATTTGTCAAAATATGTGAATACATGAAAAACATTGATTCAATAAACATTTGTTGCCAAATTGAATATCAGTAATGTGAGCCAATCACTATTAAGGCGGGAACCGGGATCACGTGGCTGGCTCGAGACCAATCCGCCGTTATTCGTTGCTGAGATTTCAACCAAAACACCCATTGAGCCGCAGTTACTTCCGCTAACGAGCTTCTTAAAATATGTCGCTTTATTAAAACAACTTTGTGAATTAATACATAGTGAGCCGTTTGCGTGCAACCATCCAAACAGCCGGCCCGGGCGGCTAGCGATACTGTCCAATGGAATTCCGTTGAGAGCGGTTACATGCCGTTGCTTTGAGCGACTCCCTGGTTGCTTAGCAACGCCCCGGTTACTTAGCAACTCATTGGATACTTAACAACTCGGCGCGCGCACGCGCACTCCGTCGGCTGGACGCAACGTGAATTAACTGAAATAAGTCCGGAGAGGACTTACTGAAGAGAGGACCGAGGAGAGGACCTTCATGAGGAGAGGACCTTCATGAGGAGAGGACCTTCATGAAGAGGGGGACCGAGGAGAGGACCTTCATGAAGAGGGGGACCGAGAAGGGGACCGAGAAGAGGACCGAGAAGGGGACCGAGGGGACCGAACGCGGGGCCGGGCTTCAGTGGTTGCTGTTGAACCACGCCAACATGGACTCCAAGGTGAGTCGGTAAAACCCACTAAGCCTCGGCACACCTGTTCTAACAACCAGCTGTTGAAGTGGACGTGTCCCCTGATAGCCTGACCCCCCCCCCCCCACAGGCCGGGTGCTCACACGGGGAGGGGCCGCTCCGGACGCCCGCCTCCCGGGACGGGGACCCGCTGCCGCAGGTCAACGCTGTCCGTAGCCTCAACACAACACCAGCTCCTCCACACAACACCAGCTCCTCCACACAACACCAGCTCCTCCACACAACACCAGCTCCTCCACACAACACCAGCTCTGTACTTGTGTTTGGTGACCGGTTAATGGACCGCGTTCACACAGAGCTGTTCCAGCCAGCGGCCACACGCAGCGCGTTACAGTTCACCCGTTCATCAGTCACAGTCACCCGTTCATCAGTCACAGTCACCCGTTCATCAGTCACAGTCACCCGTTCATCAGTCACAGTCACAGTCACCCGTTCATTAGTCACAGTCACCCGTTCATCAGTTCCTACCTTACCAGACACGCACCGTAAACCTTCCTCTGTGGTCTTCGGTCCAAATAACGAGGATGCTCATTCCAGGATGACCAGTCTGGTTATCTCAGTGCTGTCGGACTGCTTCTGCAGCCTGCCTTTATATAACCAGCCCTATTGGTTCTCTGGTAGTAGTAACATCTGTATGCATGAGTGGGTGAAATTCGATTACCTTGGATTCATATCTGCCACCATAATGTACAATGTGTGCCATCAATTAGCAATGAATCCTACATTTGTCACATTTAATAACAATTATTAAACAAATGTTTTACATGTACCTACATACAGTATGCACACATACACACATACATGTATACATAAACTAACAAAACAAATGTAGGAACAGCAAAAGAAGCACAGTTGACCAACCTTCTGTATGTGCAGGCTAGCAGCAGAAGTGAATGGCAGAGAGCGACGAGGCCCAACTTCAGCCTCAGCTCTCCGGCCAGGTGGGAGTCAGGCGGCTTTGGAGCCGCAGTCGGAAGTGAGTGTACCTTAGCCCATACCGTGTACTGTACTGTGTGTATGGGCCTAATGCTAATGCTGTGAAATCTTATAGAAAGTATAGTATGTGCCAAGGGGTTGTTAGTGAGTAATATTAAGTGAGGGATACTATATGTTAGGGGCTATTTGTAGTGTTGTATTGTATAAGTAATATTAAAGTATATTATATGTCAGGGGGTATTTGTACTACTAATTCCCCCTTACATATAGTGTGTTAAACATTACTGCTACCATACTAGTTCAGTATTGTGTTGGTAATATTGAAGTAGACTATATGTTAGGAGGCATTAGTAGTTTAGTGTTGTTTTAGTAATATTAAAGTATATTATATGTCAGGGGGTATTTGTACTACTAATACCCCCTTACATATAGTGTGTTAAACATTACTACTACCATACTAGTTCAGTATTGTGTTGGTAATATTGAAGTATACTATATGTTAGGGGATCTGGCAGTTGGAGGGTCAGTGGGCCGGAGTAGTAAGGCCCTTGGTAAGCGGAAGGCCGGCCACGGCTCAGAGTCCTCCAAACGCCAAGGGAGCTCCTGGAAACGTCGCCTCAAGGACCCGGAGAACTTCCGCCGGGACCTGGTCCACATCATCCTGTGAGCTCCTGGTTTTCACATTAATACAGTATTAATACACTATTATAGTTATTATCGCTCTCTTCTTCTATCTCTCTTTTCAGTACATGCTGTGGCTACACATTAAATGTGGATTCATGTGTGTGAACTGTGTTTAGGTTGAAGTGACAAGTAAAAGTTAAGTCTGCTCTCCTCCCATAAAAAAAAGAGTAAATAAAGTATATTTTTACCCTAATTTACTTGGCGTGGCAGTGAACTATTTGAATGTGGTTAAAAGCATGTTTAGTTAAAAGCACACCAAGTAAACTTACCTGCAAATGACTTTATCTTTCTTTCAGGCAGCAAGACACTGACACTGGGAGGGCTACAGCGGAGAGCAGAGAGCTCCCTAAATGTGGGACGCTCACAGCATCTGAGAAGGACAATCTGGTGAGCTGTCAACAGTCAATGTTTAATATTACATTTGTATTTGTTTTCCCTTTCTCAAGGCAGTCTGTTAGGCAGGCATCTGTGTTCTCTTTCTACTGCAGTATCCAGGAGTAGCTGTTGCTATGTACAGTAGTGGTCTAGGACCATGCTTATGCTTGCTACCACTAAGTAACAACACAGCGTGCATGGCCATATCTATTCGGTGTGTATCCTAACCCGACACCCATGTTCTCATTTAGTGATTATAGCTTTTATCGAAAGTGAAGTCTAGGTAAATAAAAAAGGTATTCAATTCATAATAGAGAAATAAAAAAAAAGTTAAATCTTGATAGGCTCTTGAAAGGATTTGGCCAGTTTGCTAAGACCCCATGATAATTGCTGACATTGTCTATGTCTAGCTTTAAATCAGCCATGACTGGTTAAACTCAACCTTTCTCGTGGTGTCTGGTGAAGTTTTATTGATAGATATACATTATTTTTCAAACAAATGTTTTGCAGTTCCAATTGCCGTCTCTTGTTTGTGGCAAGTGGAAAGCTGAGCTGGCTAGGCAGTTCTCTCTCTCTCTAGTGCTCACAAACGAACAAATCCAAGTTTTGTGTCTGTGTGTTTACACACAGACGTCAATGCTCACAGACATGGAGAACGAGGCGGGCAGGTCTGTGCTACGATAGTGGCTGCGTAATAGTCAGTGTGGTTATTCTGAACTCTGAGAGCAGAGCAACATTTCAGTGTGTCACAAGGGTATGTTTAGTAGGGAGTGTTAATCCTTACACTTTGCTAAGAAATCTAAATCTAAGTCGGCATGCACAGTGGCAAGTAAACAGTGGTTTGCACAATTTGTGGTTTCATCGTTTTTTTTCCACTATTGGAGCCCTAACCCTAGCCAGGGCAGTTGGTTTGCGTGAACCTGGGTTCGACAAACAAAGCCTAAACCCTTGTTTGGGATATAATGGATGTCAATGGATTGCCCATAGGGCAGGTGAGCAGGTTTAAGTCATGGCTGATTTAAAACCTAATGGTAGAGCCTAATTGTGTGCTGTGTGGTTCTGTCAGAGATACTACAACTACATCCACTGTGGCATCGACACGGACCATGTGGCTCCCATGGAAGCCTCGTGGCTCCAGAACATTCTGGGCCTGGTGCCCACCCACCTGAGGAGCCGGCTGCAGACCATCGAGCAGCTTTCGGAGGAAATGACAGAAGACTACCTCTTCAGCATGAAGAAATCCATTGGTACACCACCCACAACCTCAAGAACAGTGCCCGTGTTTGACTCGATCGCATGAAGGGGTTCAATTTGATTTGGAGTCATGACCTCCGTGCATATGACTAACCCTCTCCCCCCAGTTCAGATTTTACAGGGTTCGATCATCAAACTCCTTCTTAGTCTTTGGAAAGATCATATATGGACAAAAAAAATATTTACAAATATTTAAAATATGTATTTTTTATCTGTTACTAATTACATATCTTAATGCATTTCACACAAATACTGAATCGGTAAACCTTTGCTTTTCCTCATCCATCTTTTATAGGTGCAAGGCAAGATTTGTGCAATGTTTTTATTTCCAATTGGTTGAAGAAGGACAATACTATATATAAAACCCACTATCTGTCTTTGCAGTGGACTTTGTGCTCCCAAGAGAGGGAGGTGAGGCCAAGGTGAAGGAGTGCCCCTCTCATTGTGCTGAGTAAGTCTTTCCCACCAAAGAGGATAAGGGCCATATGGGATTTTTTTTTTCTATTCTGTAAAGAATCACACATGGCCCAAATCCTCCTCCGTAGTTTCCAATATTTATTGTATGAGATAAGCGTTAAATATTTGTGTGCTCTCTTGAACACTTAAAGAGCCAGCTAACCCCAAAAAGGTTTTTATTGTTTTAAACGTGGTCATTTGTTTCATATAATTCCTTCACTGTTAGAGTAGAAAATGGTAAAATGCTATGTTCTCCTGAAAACACTTTGTGAACGTATCACTGGCTCTTTAAATATTTGAGTGCATTGCAGTAACTCCTACTAGTTTGACATGTGAAGACAGAGGCTACATGCTTATTTAGCAAACGTGCTAACAACTTGTAATCTGGTTCAAATTAATACAACTCCTCGTTCTATTATAAGGAATATGGTTACACTGGATTGTAGATGTCTCACATTTCCCATCTCCAGTCTGGAAGTTGGGCCAAAGCCGTGGAGTACGTCATTTATCAAAGCAAAGAAGAAGATGAGTCGACAACTGCATGCCATCAACCCTGCTATGCTGCAGGTGCTCCAGCTATGGCATGTGTCCTACAGGTAAATCGATGGAATACTTATTTACTGAAGGTTATGGAATTATATTTTTGTGCTTATTTCGAACTTGAATCCATGTTCTCAAGGCCGTGCTGGCACCACAAGTATGGGGGTAAAAGGCATGATGATGGCCCGGCGGGATTTGAACCCCAGTCACTGGCGTTGGGGTCTTATAATAATCCACTACGCCGCTGCCGCTACCTCACAGCACTGTGACTTTGAGCCCGCTGTGTCCCTGCAGGGAGCTGCGTCTGGTGGACGTGGTGGCCTTCCACCAGAGGGTGGATACCCTGCTGTTGTCGGATTTCAATTCCATGGTGGCCTTCCAGGTGGAGAGTGCAAAAGCCACGCTGCTTAAGTAGGTCCCCCCACTCCCCGGGGGTTCATCCATAATCACTGGAAGTAAACAAACTGATGTACTGTATGTATGTCGATGGCGAGACGTGCGTCTTAAGACTCTGGTCCCCCCCACAGATGGTTGGGTGAGGTACACACCAGCTACCACCAGGCGTACACGCGCAAGCTGGTGCCTAGCAACAGCATCGCCAACAGGCAGTCATATTTCAACTGTGCCGCCGCTCTGATGACCTCTCAACTGCAGAGCCTGTTGCTGGACTCCATGGCGGACTATACTTCCTTCATCAGCTGTGACCCGGTGAGAGAGACCGTTAGCATCAACCCCCCCTGTCCTCTTTGCGTATCTTCTCGTCTTTTTGTCTGACATTGACATCATGTGAGGTATATTATAATTACATCACAAGTGTTCTCTTGGACGAAAGGGTTAGGGTTAGTGTTTTTACTAAAGAAATGCTGGAAGAACCAAATCAAAGAAAAAAAAATATATATATACAACAGCACAATACCTGTATTGTTGTTCTGTGTAATGCAGAAACCATACCTCTTTAAATCCCCTTACTCTCATAGTTCCTGGAAAATTACTGGGATAACCTCTCAGGTATCGCTAGTTTTCACTATGCCTTCACGCATGCAGCTACAATCTGGATTCCCATCTTGCGCCCTTCACACATGGCATAGCAATGACGCAATATGGACCAAGGGGAAAGTCAGCAGATGGCAGTAATATGCAAGACTTATGCAAGTGGCTCAAAAACCCACAAACTAAGAGGACCTTTTTTAAGCCGGAACCTCTTGAAAAAACTATTTGTTGGCAGCTAAAATAAGCTTTTTTTCCAAATAGCATTGGCGTGTTAAGATATACAGTGATTGAGGCTTCAAATGTAATCATTTACCTATGTCTCCCGGGCAATGTTAATGCTTTTCAAAATACAGCTGATCCGTAAGCGTAAGGTTTTTCTAGGCAAATTATATGTGCTGAGCATCGGTCCCACCAATCTAATCTTCTGTAAATTTGCATGGTAAGACTGCAGATGTGAAAGGGGCTTAACATTGGAGGAAACCGATATGGAAGCACTGCAGTAATACAGTGGGATGTATATTTCAGATCCATAATGCCTCTGCTTGTTGTGAAACTGCCTCCTCAGCTGTCGGCCTACAAACACCCAGGCTTCACTGTGCGTCTGATCCTGGCCGACAAGACCATCGAGTTTCAGCCGGAGTTTGCCGACTTTGAGGTGGCCATACTCGATGTATACAACAAGATGCTCAGTTCTGTCAGCTTGATACCTCGAGTCGAAACCAAGTTGTTCTCAGAAACGGTGAGAAACACACTCCTCTCTTCTCCGCTCACGCTGGCCCTGAAGTGCAAAACACAACATCAAATCAGAAAACACAACATCAAATCAGAAAACACAACATCAAATCAGAAAACACAACATCAAATCATTAAACACAACAGCAAATCATTAAACACAACATCAAATCATTAAACACAACAGCAAATCATTAAACACAACATCAAATCAGAAAACACAACATCAAATCATTAAACACAACATCAAATCAGAAAACACAACATCAAATCAGAAAACACAACATCAAATCAGAACTTTTTACTTTTGGAAAAGTAGTAGTAAAACAGCCGTTCCACTCTGCTGCGGAGGAGGTGGTGTGTGTGTGTGTCTGTGTGTGTGTGTGTGTGTGTGTGTTGATGGTGAAGCTCCGTCTGAGCAGTGATTTATTTAATACCCATGTCCGAGGGTAAGGCTTCAAGGACACCTATCGTATAACGCTACGGTGTGTGGAGGGTGAAGCTCCGACTGGACACCTATCGTAAAACGCTACGGTGTGTGGAGGGTGAAGCTCCGTCTGAGCAGCCGTGGATTCACTGTCTGCGTCCGGGTGAGGGCAGTGCTCCCCAGACACGTACGGTACGGTATAAGGCGACGGTGTGTGGTGGATTTCACATGCACAATTGCTTAGTATTATCAGACTGTCTCTGAAAAGGTAGTATGACGTCACAAGCAGACGCCACCTACCTCCGCAGCGTGTGAGCATTTTTTAGCTGGATTACTTTTTGTGAGCGTAAACACTGTGAAAGCAACTACAGCTGGTAGTTGCCGACTGACTGACACCCGATCAGGACGACACACGAGGACACCTCATTGTCCAACACGTACCTACCTCTTGAAAAATGAAAATGTTTTTCCGCTCTGATGCTGTTGTGCTTTTTGATTTTCTGTTGTGTTTTGCACTCCCGAGGCCAACGTATCATCTCCTTGTTTCCGCTCTCCCCGCCTCCTCTCCTCTCCCTTTCCCCCCCAGCCCGACCCCCAGTCCGGAGGCGTCCTGAAGCCGCTGGTTCTCCCGGGGATCCTGGAGGCTCATCGGGAGGCTGTGCTTAAGTTCCTTCGGGCCGGGCGCCTCGCCCCCACCGAGTACCTACGCGTGTACGACAAGTACACGGCGCTGGTGTCCATGCAGGCCCAGGAGGAGGTCAGCCAGTTCCTCCGCGAGCAGCACTCCTTCGAGGAGGTCATGGTGGAGGTGATCCGTTACCAGCAGCTGTCTGACCAGATCCGGTACACCTGCTGCAAGGTACTGGTTCAGAGCAAACATCACAGTCATTGTAGTTGTGGACACAAAACCTGATGGATAGAGTTCTGGGATCAATACACTGAAGGGTCCCCTCTTTTATTACCAGTTGTGATGTTGATTGAGCCATGACAAGCCAGGTGACAACCACATGTCGGTTCACTCCACTGGGTAGGCAGGTAGATGGGTCTACCTATCGTACATCTGGGAGCACACTCCCATGTGGGATGGCACTAGAGGATAGATTGTCTAATGGCTTGTGGTGGCTTGTCAAAATCACACCTGGTGGGGAAATAGGGGACAAAAGAACCCCCACAAAGAACAAACCACGGGTAAATGCAAAAAAGCAGAAAGGCAAACCGCCACACCAATAGAATCAGTTGTTACTGTGATGACTGACCTGTCTCTGTAAGACCAGTCCTCTGTCCTTCTCAGTTAACTCGTCTTACTACCTTTTCAAAATATTACAATTCGGTAACCACAAACAAACCATTTTCAAATCGGTCCATTTTCAGCCATATTTCCATTTGAAGTCCGCAGATACATGTAGTGCTCACTGGGTAATGTGAGGCCCTTCTGACCGACTGCTCTGTGCTCCAGGAGGTGCGTCTGGGGATGTACCAGGTCCTCTCCCATGACCTGATCGAGACTCTCACCAGACGGGCCGATGAATTGCAGCAGGAGCTGCTGGCTCGACTGCTGGAGGACTGCCGGCAGATGAACAAGGAGTGAGTCGGGGGGATGTGTCAGCGGCAGCACCCACATAAACATTGTATTAGTGCGCTTCATCAAGCCGCATTATCTACCGAGTACATTTCTGGCTGCCCAAGATCCCTCGGGATCGTCAGGCGAAGCTACATTCACCCAAAATCTGATTCACTGTCGGCCCGGTTCTCATTTCAGCTCCACGAGAAACGTTCTCCCGACCAAAGGGAACCTCTTATTGTTTTTAAAAAAAGCAGCAACACTGGTATTGACCTAGATCCTCTACGCTGGCTCCCTGGCGTGCAGAACAGACCCAGCCGAGCTCATTCCCTGTGCTGTCTCAGCTTTTTTTACTGCACCCTTAACAGCACTTAACCGGCCTCCTCTCCCCTCTCACCAGGCTCTGTGTTGACTTTGAGCGGATCACTGAGAAGGCACTGAGCTCACCCAGGGGCACACAGCAGCTGATGGAGCTCAAGGTAAGCAGGGCCACGCATGCACAGTCTGCCATAAAACCGCTTTGTCACAGCACAGGAAACAAACATATCGACCGCTTTATGCCGAAGGCGCAGGTGCGACTGCCTTACGACTGCAGTGGGGTTTGTGTCCAAGCTGGTGCTTTTGGGTCCCCCTAGTCCTTCTGCAAGACCATGCAAACCGGTCACTAAAATGCTAATATGACCTGTTTCCTGCATGGTTGTGAGCTATCTCCGTGCCTTCATGACATCTCTGATAAATATATTTTTTTCCGTACTATGGTGTTATGGTGTTAAAGACATAGTATTTCAAATTAAAACGGAAATGCCTTTTTTGATAATATTTGACATTGGCATATCTATCAATCTCACATTGTTGACCCTTTAAAATAACCAATTCATCATCAAATTATGATTACAATTCTCCTCCATCATCCATTCCTTATGATTTAACTTTTTCCTTATGATTTAACTTAACTTTTGAAGTGTTTCTTCAAAATCAGCCCTCTTTTAATTCAATCTTTTCTCTTTAAAAAAGGAAATCCCTTTCCACAGTCAGTAAATGAGGAATGGGGAGATGTGACTCCTGTGTTTTTCTCTCTTCTTCTTCTCCTTCTTCTTCAGGCCTTTGTGACCAAGGTGGAGACCACTGAGATGCCGCTGCTGGAGCAGAGGCTGGCCCAGTCCAATGCACGCCTGTGCTTCCTGGTGGACTACGTGGAGCTGTCCCAGGCTGACATGGACCTCAACAGGCTGACGGTGCAGTGGTACAGGCGCATGCCCTCAGTCTTCCAAGACCACCGGCTGATCCTCACGGACAAGACCAAGCATTACCAGGCAGACCTCAAAGTCAGTGCTCGAGCCCTGTTAATGTCTGTTGATCTGTATCTACCTACCTGTCTGTCTGTTGATCTGTCTGTCTGTCATGTATCTACCTACCTGTCTGTCTGTTGATCTGTCTGTCTGTCATGTCTCTACCTACCTGTCTATTGCTCTCTCTCTCTCTCTCTGTCTCTCTCTCCTTGCCGCCACAGATGTAAATATATTAATGTGTTATTGAAGTGATCGTTTAAGTGGGTTTGACCATTGGGTTGGTCTGTTCAGTTGCGCTGCCAGCGTTTCCTGGAGGAGCTGAAGTCCTATGCCAGCCAGGTGGAGGAGTTCTCCACCTACGGAGACCTTTTGGAGCTCAGCAAGTACCTGAAGAAGGCCCAGACCCTCAACGGCAAACTGGAGTCAGCCATGATAAAGGTAGAGAGAGAGAGAGAGAGAGAGAGAGAGAGAGAGAGAGAGAGAGAGAGAGAGAGAGAGAGAGAGAGAGAGAGAGAGACTGCCTGCTTGTGCCACTGGGCTGGGATAAACAAAGGTAATTTGCTATTCATAGGTATGCATTTTTAATGGGGGAATGAAAGAGTATAGCCGCTGCCAGGGGATGTAGTCTACTTGCTTTTGTATTGCTGATTGTTTTATTCATGATGTGTGACTGATGACTTTCCATTAGAGGGCAGTATTGAGCTGTAGTAATCACAAGTGAATGTAGTTAGGTTACTGTGGAGCAGTGGTTCCTTGATCCATTGTTAGTTTGTTTTTTAATGTGTTTAAAAAAAGGATTCTCTTAATGTGTTTATGTATTTCTTTGTCTCTGTCTTTTTTCGACGTTGCGTGAAGATTGACGGTTTCAACCAGGAGGAGGAGTCCTACGATTGGCCCGTGTCCCAGTACCCGGAGCGCAAGGAGATCCAGGAGCAGCTAGCTCCCTTCCTGCGCCTATATGAGACCGCCTCAGAGTTCCACACCCAGCACCAGCAGTGGGTCCACGGGGCCCTGTCGGGGGTCAACCCAGACAAGGTGCTCCCCGCCCCTTAGTGACCCGGCTTGTTACATTTAGCTGAGCTTTTTATCCAAGGAGACTAACAAGTTAGCTTGAGATCAATCAAAGCATACATTCAACACTGCGGTAGCTGCAGAAAATGATGACAGGGCTGCATGGACTAGTTTCAGAAGAACAGGGCAGAGGGCAGAGGAGCCATAAGATTCAAAAATAGAATCTTATATTAAAATAAGGATTGAATTATTTATTGTATACCTATTGTGACCAAGAACTGAGTTAACAAGTTCCACCTTGTTTCCTGGGTCCTTACGGAGATATTCTACTTTGGGGATTTGAATTTGAACATCAGTGAAAATAACTGAAATGCCCCATTGACCCAGATTAAGCTAGTCTACCTTCAGACTTGGAAAATATAGGTTTTAGTGTGATAAGTTACAATATATCACATATCAAGTGCTGTCTTAATTTCACAACAATGGTACAGCTCAACAAAGGGAGTTACAAAGTGAGCTATGGTTGACGGGTGGGTTAGATGTGATGGCTCAGAGTGCAGTGATCAGCCATCCCGTTTAACCGACCCGTTGACGTGACGGGTGTAGGTGGAGGGAGACGTGGGGAACTACTGGCGGGCACTCTACAAGTTGGAGAAGGGCTTCGTTGACATGCCCAGCGCCCTCAACATAGCCACCAATGTGAAGGCCGAAGTGGACGCCTTCAAAGAGCACATCCCCATCGTGCAGGTAGGAACCAGCCCAGCCCCTTCTGCTACATTACCATTGTGTGCTGTGACATGTACATCAGAATACGAATACAAGGTAAGTATTTGAAAAAAAATTGCATTGCTGGTCATGCGATGATGAGTTACCAATAGCAGTAGCAGTAGCAGTCACTGTCGCATATCATACTTTCTAAATTCCTCAAAGATCTCAGATTTTCTCAAAATTCTCAGATTTTCTCCAAAAACTCAAAACTCTCCGTCTCAAAAACGTCTCCCCGTTCCAATGCGCTTCAGGCTATGATCCCAGGGTTGTCTGCCTGTCGCCAGGTTCTGTGTAACCCAGGTCTGCGGGACCGCCACTGGGACGCCATGTCGGAGGCGGTGGGCTTCCCCCTGCGGCCCGCGCCCGGGAGGCAGGCGGAGGGGGAGGAGGCCTGCGTGGCCCGCTTCCTGCCCATGCGGCTGGAGCAGCACCTGGACCGCTTCGAGGGCATCAGTGAGGCAGCCAGCAAGGAGCACTCCCTGGAGAAGGCCATGGACAAGATGGAGGGCGAGTGGGGCGACATGGAGTTCAGCCTGCTGCCCTACAGGGAGACGGGCACCTCCATCCTGGCGTCCGTGGACGAGATCCAGACGCTGCTGGACGACCACATCGTCAAGACCCAGACGATGAGGGGCTCTCCCTTCATCAAGCCCTTCGAGGCGCGGATCAAGTGAGCGGGCAGCTGTTGTTATGTGCCTTTTTAAAGGGAGATACCACCAGGTGTGAGGCTGTATCTGACCGTGTTCGCAATATCATATTCTTCCGGTCTGGCCCCAATCCCATGATAGAATTATTGCGATGTTTGCTGTGCATTGTTCTTTAAAAACGGCTGTCCTTTACATTTACATTTCACAGCATGTCCTGTGCAGATTTCTTATGCCATCACAACTCATGCTGGGATAAAACTGGTTAAATAAAACTTCCCAGGGAGTGGGAGGGTAAGCTGCTGCTCCTGCAGGAGGTCCTGGACGAGTGGCTGAAGGTGCAGTCCACCTGGCTCTACCTGGAGCCCATCTTCAGCTCCCCAGACATCATGAACCAGATGCCGGAGGAGGGCCGCCGCTTCACCGCCGTGGACAAGACCTGGAGGGACACCATGAAGGAAGTCACTCTGGTAGGGAGACGCGTATGGTTTTCATGTAGTATGTATCAGTTCTTATTGTCTTTGTCTATTATGTACGATGTACGGATGCTTTTATTTATTTATTTATCTTTATAGATCATCCTCTACTCCCTCATCACATTAGAAACATTAAACCACAAGGTGTTTTTATTGCACTTTTATTTTTATGCAAGCTAGACGAATGAAACAAGCGATCTGAGATTAACCTGGTTTAGTGCTTAGCCTATGCTGATTTTCTAGAAAAAGCTAGTGGGGCAATGTAAATCACAATCCCAGTACACATCAGGCTGAGCTGCATAGTTCAGGTGTGAATAGATAAGGAGATATAAAACACAATATGTTGATTCTCAGAGGGCACCGTCTGCACCATGTAAGATCATTCCTATCCGTCACTGGCACCAGGGGAAATAAGCTCTGACTTTGACCAGGGAGCCCTTGAGAATCTCTGCTGCTCCAAACTATTTGACAATACGGCTATTTTAATGAATTGGATTTAAGTTTGCCGGTTCTGCTTTCCTCTGAATAACAGAGGATTGTTTGTTTATGTATATGTTGGCATATGTGTGTCTAGTATATATATACAGCCACATAGATAGCTGTAAAGAGTTGGTCCAAAGAAACAAGTGTGTGTGTGTGTGTGTGTGTGTGTGTGTGTGTGTGTGTGTGTGTGTGTGTGTGTGTGTGTGTGTGTG
>JAOPJL010000089.1:16427393-16438178 GCA_027123545.1 Trisopterus esmarkii | reverse complement strand
CCCCCCCCCCAAATAAATAGTAACCCTAACCCTATTTATTTATTTTATCTGAAGGTTTTATTTTATGCTGCAGAGATTAGAGAATTTCAACAAATAAAACAAAAAAGTTATTCTAAATTAAATTGTCGACCCTAGCTTTTAGTTCACTATTAGCAGCAAAGAAGGCGACTGGTTTCAGCAACATTTTCAAATAGTGCATTTTTTTTTTTAAAGACCGGTAGGTCAATAATCGATACGACGGCCATAAATTCCGATATGCACCCCTTCTAGTGATGAGGCCGGAGACCTTCAGAACGCAGAACAGCGTTCAGCCACATTGTTCTGTTCATTGTCCCTAGCTGTGCAGCGCAGGTGGCCAGCAGCGTGGACAGGAGGGTTATGGCACGCTGAGAGTACCATTCTTGAGATCAATAGAGGGGTAAGGGCTTATTTATTTGTAGCGTATCAGTTACTGAATGTGATTTTTATGAAATCAACATCAATCAGTATGGACTACAGATATATCCACGTTAATTAAAAACAATACAGTAACCCCTGATAACGGGCAAAATCCAAGTCAAGAGCAAATAACAAGTGCATTTTATTGAAGTAAGCTATCAAAACCAGCTACTAATCTATACTTTTTTTTTTTTTTTTTTTATCAATAAAAAAAACAATTTGATTACGCTTTCTATAGTTCTAGTCAATGAATGTTGACGTCCAAAGAGAGTCTGAAGTTTATATTACAGCCAAACTAATATATAGTCTGATGTTAATTGTGCTTTAATTATATGTTGGATATTGAACAGCTACAACTCTCCTGTCTTTAACTCTACTTAATTCCACTTAAGTCATATGCTTTTAAATGTTAAAACGTGACTTTTTAACCATTGACATTTTGGTTGTTTCTTCTTTACTAATTTGAAAGTTTATCTGAGTATCTTGAAAGTGCCATTTAAATGAATTCATTATGATTATTACTAATTAGCCACAGTACCAGGTCTGATGATGAATGACTAAACAAATATTTCTTTGAGGAAATTAGAACATTTTCATAGGTTCTGGAACACAGCTTTTACTGTCTAGCATCGTATTTCATTAAAGCACAGAAAAAAAAGTTTCAAAAAGTGAGAAAATAACTAAATAACTAAATAAATTTTGAAAGTCAACTCATTCGAAGCATCATGAAAACCCCATTAGCACCGCGATCTATGCTATCTCGTCAGCACACCCAGCGCTTCCATCACGAGTTGAAACAGGAAAATGACACTCGAAGAAGAAGAAGGTCCTCGTCACTACGCTGCACACAGCGTAGTGAACCGGATAGCTGCCAGACAACGGCACGCTTCAGTCCATGGTGGCAAGCACCTAGGCATCTGGGTACAACCACGACACACACACACACACACACACACACACACACACAGCCAAAACCTCTGCAAGTGTCTTACCCGGGTTAACGAGTCTTTGCGCTACAACGACGGGCGTGCAATGGTCTAGTCCTCTACTGGGCCCTCACTGGGATGGGGGTCAGCTCCCTGACAGACCACCGATCAGGTGTTGGCTGGACTGAGCACAGCAGCTGGTGTAGCACGGTGTGGCACCGGGCGGTGTGGGAACACTGGGGCAGACCACAGGTGACTGGCTGCTGCTCAGACCCAGACCACCTTAATCACGCCAGGAAATAAAACAGGCAGCAAGGCTGAAGGAAACGGTAACCGCTATTAAAAGGACATCAACATTCCTCCAGAACCTATGACGCCTCAGTCGTACACAACACAGGTGGAAGGTAATCCAACGGCTACGGGGTTGGAAGTGTTCTGTCTCCAGTCTGATTACGCGTATATGAGCTCACCGGGTCGCTGTAGGGGAGGGCCTATACGCCGTGCATGTTTTTGCATGCTTAAGTGAGCCGCTGTGTAATTAAGTTCCACCAGCAATGTGCTTTTTTTTGGGCCCAGAAGGGAGTAAGATCCATGTCTGTGTGTGTGTGTATGCATGTTGACCAAAAGCACACACCATGGGAAGGCACACACCATGTGACGTGAGGCACAGCTATATTTATAGTTATAGTTAGTAGGACGGGGACATTTGCCTCAACTGTCTCACCTGTTATCCGATAGTATTTCACCAGACCAGTCTAGCGGGAGGAAGGATGAAGATCAATACGTCACAGACACACAAAACCACTCAGTGGGTGCCTAGGAATTAAAGAAACTGCAATAATAGCGCAAAGCCTGCGAAATAATGTATGTTAAAGGTTTGATACCAAAAAAACTGATGTACCAACATTGGGGTGAACCCACCGGTAGTATAACAGCAGGAGAATCAAAGCGAACAGAAGGTAAAGGCGTGGGGTGGAATCCCTAATCTGGGCCAGACTTTAACGCCTGTCCGCTCTGTGTGTTCACTGCCCGGAGAATCCTTTGGAAGTCGGCCGTCCAACCGGGAGAGCCTTTCAGACAAATCCGCACAAAGGGGCTAATTAAGAAAACACAGACTTTGAAAATACATTGAAATTATGATTCCCAGTCTTATCTGCTATTTGGCAGGAATATTGTAAAAATAAAGGCACAAGGGAATTATGAGCCATGGGTTGAATTAATCCCGATAGAGAAAAACCTTCTTGGTCATTGGCTCTCTCTGCTGACTGTAGACAAATACCTTTGTAGTCAAGGCCCACGTCACAAAACCACTAACACTGTGTTGTTTCTGTGTCTGCTTCCGGTATGCCCATGTATTCAAACGATAAACAACCAAAGCCCTTTAAATCTGCTGAATATATTTGCCGTAGGTTAATGCCATCAGTAAATACGCTTATTCCAGATCTCAAACTAACAAAACAACAAAACTCACAGAGAAGGTTAATCGGGACCATGGGTCTGAATGTTAAGTCACAGCACACCACCACGCACAACTGGTCGTTTTGCATATCCTAATATGGATATGCAAAATATTAATATCCTGTGATCATAAAGGTTACATCTGTAACCCTTAAAGAAATGGCCAAAGACAAAAGCAACAGAGTCTCAGTGGCACATGTCACCACCACACCGCTAACCGCTACCTATGGTTGTGAAACAGCGAGAACAGAGTTGGGACCATAGACCACAGCAACGTTGATATCAATATATTGTTCAAAACAAAAGCAACCCTAGTCCTAACACTCTTAGTAGTATTAATGCATTTCAGTGACACCTCAGAAAGCGAGAAAATACACCACCCTGGCTATAACTACATTAGAAGTCAGTTAAAACAGTATTTATGTCATTATGTCATTATGTTGTGTCATGTGTCATAACGTTACATTATCTTTTCCTGTTTCGTTTCGAAATGAAGAAGCCAACTCTACTTGGAAATCAGGTCAATACTTAACAGTTGACTAACCAGCTTCTTAGAAGGGATAATCCTATTTGAACACCTGTTTGCACGATTATAATATATTAAGTCAATAATTAAACATGTCTCATTAACAGGTTTGTGTTGTTTTTGTAGTTTGTTAATAAAATGTCAATCCTCTGCCTTAACAACCCTCTTAAACCTAATTTTGAATTACCCGCGCCTAGCCTTAACCCTGGTCCGTAAACTCTGGGAGTACCCGATGCACAGAGGACCCCGCTGGGACTGAAACGTGTGTGTTGGACCGTCTCAGCTCCTCTGTAGAGCAGCTGTGGGCCTCACTGTGGCTGCCTGCCTCCTACCCGCACTCCTCCCGCTCTGCTCTAAAAGATTAGAAAAAAAAGATAATATAGAATAGAAAATATAACTCCATTTTGTATAGAGCAGCAAGAGCAATGTTTACAACAGCATATCAAGTTAACTATATAAAACCCATAATATCTCAAATGTATTTAACAATCAATAAAATATTGAATATTCCTGATATCAAAAGGCCCCACCTAGGGGTGGGGGCAGGGCGGGCAGGGGCGAGAGGGAGGGCACAGCTCAGTGGGGGCTAACTGGTGACGTGGTGCCCCATCCAGGTCAATGGAGAAGTGCATCGCTCAACTGTTTTCCTACATGATCAAGGTCCACATAGCAGTATATGTCCCAAAACAATGAACAATCCACTCCTTCTTTTCGTGACGTCTGAGGGCGGCGGCGGCGGCGGCGGGCTCGTGTGGACGCGTTACGCTGTCTGAGCTGCGGATCACTGCTGCGTCCGAGGGAAAAGTTCAGGTTTTTCGGACAGCTATAGTATAACGTTGTACGGTGCATTTCATATCTGATGGCTCATCATAATCATGCTCACACACCATGACGGTACGAAGAAGAACTCAGCGTGAGGGGGTCTTAGCCGTGGGGGGATACAAAGCCTCCCTCTTTACTGAAACGCTCAGCCCAAAATGAGAGCTGAGACAGTGGGTTCACCGGCGAGCTAACCTCATCCCCCAACGTTATTACTGCTAAAAAAAACTGGTTGTCGCAGCATTTATTAAAGAAGGCACTTGTACGTCCTGAGAGAAAGCTCCGTGCGCGAGGAGCAGGGGGAACGTTCATGACCTGGTGGACAGACGCTGAAGTCTTATTTTAGATAGTGACATAATGGCATAGATAACTAGGTTGAAATAAATGACATATTACCACGCTTAAGACAACAAAACAAAAATAATTGGTTTACTTTCAAGCTAACCTTTAATGACAGTCATCAAAGGCTACATCATAAGTTGTCATGACCAGCTGCAGTGATAAACTGTGTTATAAATGTATTCCTCTGTCACAATTATGGTCTTTACATAAAACTATCACTCATCACATGGTCAGATCGTGATCGACACACTCTCTGGAAATTGGCAGCACTAACTGGAATCAGACTTTAGATTTAACTTTAGACTTCCATTCTGGAAGTGTTCCCTGGTTTGAATTCCCTCATGAGCTAGTAGCCCACCATTAAGCAGTCTTCTCCCATTACTAAAAACAAAGGATAGGGGTTCTTAAAATACACACATGATACCATGTGAATGAGCGTCGAGAATGCTTTCACTGACCCCAGGAATACAGTGTTGTGGGGAGGGGGGGCTTTCTAGCTTTCTATGAACCTCTGGATGGCTTTGTGAGACAAGCAAACATAATTCTCACTATCTTCTCAAGTCATACTCAGGGGGGGTTGACAGGATGCTAAATGGTTTTCAGAAGTTTGTCACACCGCTGCCTCTTCTTTCACAGTTTAAGTACATTTATGTCACAATGTTCATAGCCATTTATAGGAGTATATTCAATTGTGAATTTAAGATTAAAAACAATTTAATTGCTTGGCGTCTTAGAAAGTGCAGTACAATTACTGCTAACCGTTTACCACCAGTTAATACAATATAACATTATACACAACTCCATGAACTTCATAAATAAAGCAAATGAACACATGCATTGGAGACAACATAAAAGCCCAACACTGGGTGAATGTGGCAAGGTAGGTCGAGAACCAGTGAATAAACAGGCTGTTTTACCAGCGATACGAGGCGCTTTGTACGGCTGTACCATTTATTCCGAGCAGTTGCTCCTCAAGTACATCGCTAAGCCATTACTGCTCGTCAACACAACTTGACAGTGTGTGAAATTGGCAGTGAACAGGAGCTGACACCCACTGAGGTTTCCCCACCACCCCGTCTGAGCATCTGGGACAACAGGACTCCCACAACTACTGGATATAAGCATCGCTGTAGTCACGTTGGAAGCGACATAGCATGTAAAGGCTTTATCTCTCCCATAATAACCGGTATATCCCAAAGACACAACAAGGAAGCGTCCACACCGTCAGGGTGACGAGTTACACCACTACCAGTGTTTAGGAGGAGCCCAGGTGTGCATTAAGCCAGCCCTGAAGAGGAACATAGTTTCCTTATCGTTCACATTTCGAAACAACCGGTTTGCCGGAGTCGTCGTCATGTGTCACAGACCTAAAGGTGGTCTGGGTTCACCGGAGTGACCGTAGCAGACCCGACCCACTCCGCCCACTGACACTCCCCGTCCCCGGGTCGCTCCAGCCGACCACAACACAGCGAGCACCCGCTGCTCCCACCCAGCACCCCGCTGCTTCCACCCTGCTCTTTGTTTGTTTGCTTTATTTCATAGACTCCGTTAGCCCCACGGCGGTACGGGGCGGCGGGCGCCCCGGCTCCCCGGCCGCACCGCGGGGCTACACGTGGTGCTCACGCTGCCCGGCGGAGCTACATGGCTAACGGTGAAACAGGTCTTAATGGTCCTTCATTGGACCCGGGGGTCCGGTCCCGGTCGACGGACGCCCGCTGTCCGCAGTGCGGACAGCGACCGGGCCGCCACCGGTGAGACCTAAGGTCTCTCCCTCCGGGTCGTGGACGTGGAGCCCTTTATGAGGATGGCGCTGAGCGGAGGACCTGTCAGAGACATAGCATCGGTAGCTTCAAACTAGCACCGGTAGCTTCACACTAGCATGGCTAGCAGGAGCCACCGGAGCCAGGCTGCTACAGAGGCAACGTTCACCGCCCAGCCCCACTATACGGACACAAAACCCCCGGACGCCCGGGCCGGGCGGTGGGTGGGTGGTGAACGGTATCTAACGACACGACGCGGTAAACGCCACCCGGGTCCATGTTGTGGGAGTGAATGAAAACAAATGGTTTTTTATATATATAGTTACCTCACTCGAGTGCCGTGTGCATCTCCTCTCCGCTCGGTACCAAAAAATCAGGATCATCAGCGCACCTCTTCCGTCCTACATGATTTGAACGCAGCACGTGCTGCGTTCACGTCATGTGGGATGGCGGCGAGGCAGGGGAGCGAGGAAGGATTACTCCCATTTTTACAACTCATCTGTGTTTGGTTGTAAAAAAAAAGTGTTCCCGTTTCAGACTGAAATCAGAATACTTAATTGATTGGTCTGGCATTGCTACGGCAATACAGTAATGCACTCCGAATTCATAATTAGCATAAAGGACTGACAGATATGGTTTGGTTGTGTTGTGATCAAAACTTCAAATTCAAGGTCGACTTGTTTCCACTGAACGCCGTTCAGACGCAGACATGAAGCTACTTTTGTGTTTACAGTGGCACCAGATAACGTCTGATATGAGTCCGTAGACGGTCTCTGGTGACACCCAGGTCCCATGAACCCCGAAAAACACAGCCTGTCCCCCGGGGGTGAATGCTGTTCAACACCCCTGACGAATCGCCCTGCTCAATAGTTTCCAATGGCCTTTAAGCCAACGATAACTAAGCAGTATCTTCCTGCGGGACTTTTGTCTGCGCTTTTATCATCATATTCATTTCTTCCTCCAACGCATTGTAACAAACCTAGAATGTCAGATTGTTGCTGCTCGGGGGATATGGTCAACAACCCAGGCAGCACCACAAAGGTACAAACTATAATCTCTATTTCATATAATAATAATAATAATAATAATAATAGGTATTATTATTATTATTATTATTAATGCAGCTACCAAACATGTCAAACTAGGTCAGGTTCATGAAGTTCTCAACCCCACACTCAGTTTTAGTTGTATTTACATTAATGTGTATTTATGTTAGTTTTTAAGCCTATAGAATAGGTTTTAGTTTTTTTAAATAATACTGTATATACTGTTTATATTATATATTTTGTTCCTAGTCCTCTCTTTTTAAGCACCAGGGGGAGTTTTCCCAAATTTCGGTGTACTTGTACATGTAACTGTACATTGACAATAAAGATCATTCATTCATTCATTCATTCATTCATTCATGTTGTCCACCTAAGCGAATAACCCACCACAGCAAAGTATAGGCCTAACACGGCATACTGGGAACCCCACAATAATCAGGCAATGCAACAGCTATTACACACACCATAATACGCTGAAGCTACACACACCATAATACGCTGAAGCTACACACACCACCCCCATAGGGCACTGGACACGTTTACAATGCACTGAGTAGCCTAGCTGAAGTGAGTTTCTCCGTGGCCAGCAGCCAATAGCAGGTGCAGACAGAGCCTTATGTGTATGACAGACCTATTTGTTTTATTTATCATATTACACTGTAATATGATAAATAAAACAAGCAAAGTATAGGCGGGTTGCGTTAATTCAATGCCACCAATGAATGAATGCATGAACCCGCCATTGGGTCACCCCCCCCACACAGTCGACCCCACAACGCCCGTCATCACAGGACGGACTCAGGGTCTGCTATGTAGATTCAGGTCACATGACGTCTATGTAGTCTGACAGACTGAATCTGTCTTTATATTGTAGGTGAACATAGGTATCCGGGTGAGTTTTTGATAATGATTATGATAAAAATTGATATGTTGAAAATACTTTCCTCAGACAGAAAGCATAGGACTACAAAGGGCTACTCATTTGAAATTCTGAATATGTGCTCCAAAATCACGTTGGATTGGTGTCTGAATCGTTTAAGCTTGTAGTCTTTAATGAATATGTAATTGATCTATCCGAGTCTATTCTACCATTATATTTGCATGCATAAAAGTAAAGAAAAGATTAGAAGAATCTCCTTTCCAATGTGGGACAACCCATTACTCACCACAGGCGGTGAATCAATGACGAATGAAATTGGCAGAAACGTTAACATTAGGGAACAGATTAAAATGGAAACACCAAATAAGTTCAAGAACTAAAAATAGAATTAAACGTGACCAATGTGACATTCCTCCAATACCTGCAATGAACATGCATTCTAAATAAGACAAGATCAAAAGGGCTTTACCTGGGGGTTCAGAAGCATGTCGACCAAAGAGGAAGACATGCTTCCTCTTTGGTCGAATAATAATGATAGTGTTAGTTCTCTAATAACTGGTGACTCAATCTGCTGCTAATCATTACTTCTCAACTCAGGCACCATGGGAGTGGGACTCAGATGTACACCTGTCATATATGTACACCCTATATCCCTGTACAGTGTCAACAAAATCAGGTATGCAGGGATATGAAAATGCATTGTCCCCACATGTCTTTTGTCCTTTGTCTGTATGTCATCATATGGATAATTGCGTTCAAAATCGAAAATCAAAAAAAAAATCCAATGAATGTATTTGTGCCTTGCTGAGAAACACGGGAGTTCATGACGTAACCCTCCTGTGAGACCCACAGCTGCGGCAGTGGGAGCCACATCATCTGTTTAGTTCTGCTTTTGACCTTGGGCAAGAGAGAACACCACACATAGTTTCTTCTCGCTATGGGAAATGTGTTACAGTGCTCTCTGTCACCACCGCCACTCACAACTGAAATGTCCTGGTCTGTTCCACTTTTCCACAGCCTCCATGAGTAATATACCTTAACCCTCCACCTGCTGCCTCCCTTAATGACTCCTTTAATTCAGCTAATTCCCTGTAAATCGCTTTGGATTAAAGTGTCGGCCAAGGGACTTAATAGTAAAGAGTAAAACAAATGGCTGAACAAAAACCCGACTCAAGCAAATCAGACTATACGGACAAGCACATTGAACACATAGCATTCTATTTGGCAAACAAGAGAAAGTACTGTGTGCTGTAAATGGAAAGTGTACATTTCCAACAGCAGTTACCTGAATGTGTTTTTTTGATTCATCAGTACATGTCGTCTGATCCTTCGAACATGTCTGATAAAATACATTTTCAGTGTGTGAGTCACATTCTGCCACGGAATGCTTCAATATTCCTGAAACAAGTAAATACAAATGTGAAAAACAAGCAAACTGATCTTCATCTTTATTCTTTTTTTAGGATGTGCTAACGTGAACTGTGAGCTCTGTATGTTGTAAAGTTGAGGATTTGGTGTGAGTAAAAACTCTGGATTCACATGTATGCAAAAAGCACAGGCCGATGGACGGGGTGGTGGAGTGGTAATAATCCTTTGTTGTGACCTCAAAACCACACGCCTCGCCACCCCAACCCACCCCCTCATTTGAATACCTGGCATTCAAACTTTCCGGTCCCACACCGCCGGTCACTGCTGTGATCCACTTTCCCCTCGACCCAACCCATCCTCCCTCTCCCTCCTCTCACCCAACCCTGCTCCCCCTCCCCCTCCATCAAACTGCTCCACCTACAAAGCCCTCCATGATGGGGCACCTTTCTACCTCACGGATGTGCACCACCTTGCACCACAATGCAACCCCCTGAGCCCTCCGGTCTGTGGGCACCCCCCTCCAAGACCAAACGTTGAACCGGGTGCGGCAGGGCCTTCTCCCTTGCCGCCTCCTCCTTCTGGAACACTCTCTGCAAAACCCTGGTCCTTAAAGTCTTCCCTCCAAACCCATTCCTTCAAACGTGTTTTGAACTCTTCTAAACCACTCCACGTGTTCTGGTCTCTCTGTACATATTCAATGCTGGTGTGTTGGACATTTTTTATTATGTGATTTTATTCTTGCCGTAAACTGTCTTTGCGTATTTTGAAATATTTCAAAAGATTATTATTATCTTTACAATCGTTTTGTTGATTTTCTGGTATTCATGATCGCAGGAAGCCCAGATCCTAATAATTGATTTATTCAAGAGATGTATTTGTCACATTCATGATTGTACACGTACAACAACAATAAAATGAATTGCTACAACAATCACAATCGATATTTGATGTTCAACCAGCTCCAAGTAGAGTGTGCAAATGTATGTGTGTGTGTGTGTGTGTGTGTGTGCATGTGTGTGTGTGTGTGTGCGTGCGTGTGTGCGTGCGTGTGCGTGCTTACATGTTACGTACAAACACACAAGCAGAAGCAGCCATACATACACGTGTGGTTCTGACCTCAGCAGAGTAGCACGATGGCCGTGTCATTCCACACGTCTCGTTGGGGGGGGGGGGGGGGGGGGGGGGGGGGGGGGGGGGGCGGGGGGGGGGGGGGGGGGGGCGG
>JAOPJL010000089.1:15994163-16018228 GCA_027123545.1 Trisopterus esmarkii | reverse complement strand
TCTCTCTCTCTCTCTCTCTCTCTCTCTCTCTCTCTCTCTCTCTCTCTCTCTCTCTCTCTCTCTCTCTGTGGTTCTTCACAGGTTGAGTGGAAGGTCACCCTTCATGGAGAATGACCCCCAGGAGACGGAGGTCAGGATCCAGGCCGCCAAGTTCGACCTCTCCAAACTCTACCAGAATGTATCCCAAAGTGCCTCTCTGTTCCTCAAGAAGATCATCTGTAGCTACCCCTGGTGAGCTGCAGCACACACACTGATGCTCCCCGATACGACGCTTTTGGTTGACACATCTGAATTTTATTGCTCTCATATAGGAAAAATAAATATCACCATCCAAGAAGAAACGGCAAAGAACCAATTTAAACATCAATGGTTCAAATGGATTGACATAAACGGTTTAAAACCTGTTTAAGGTTTAAGTCCAGTCCAACCCCCAGGCGTCCGTAGCTCAGTGGGCCGAGCGTTAAACCCTGACAGGGTTAGAGGTCCCCCCCGCTGGGGCGGTCCCCCCCGCTGGGGCGGTCCCCCCCGCTGGGGGCCACACACGCTAACTAATGATGTGATAAAGCAGCCACCGGCAGAGGGTTTACGCTGTGTCAGACCTCAGGCCTCACGGTCTTACAGTAAACCCTGTCCCCCCCCCCCAGGGCCCGGCCGGCCATCAAGGACTGCTTCAGCAACTCCTGGCTGCAGGACGCCTACCTGATGCGCCTGCGGCGGCAGACGCTGACCTTCACCACCACGCGCCTCAAGGAGTTCCTGGCGGAGCAGCAGAGGAGGCGGGAGGAGGGGGCCACCAAACACAAGGTCCTTCTGCGCTCCTACTCCTCCACCGGCCCTCCCTCCCCCGGCGTGCAACCGACGGGCGTGGTCCCCACCACGCCCGTCACCTAGCCGGGGCCGCGGGCTTATCCTAGCCTAGCCGAAGCTAGCTAGCGGGGCTTAGGGTGTGCTTAGGAAGGACCTAGCTCGTTGGAGAGCAGAGTGCTGCAGGTACGGTGGTTGGTGGGTCCAAGAACGGTCTCTGGGTGAAGGACACGCCCGTTCACACAAGAAACGAGAACTATGGTTGCTTAGAAAAATGGACTCCTTGTAGGGTTTTCTGGAAGGCCAAAGTCATTTTTCAAAGAAAATAATTAACCAGGTTTCAGAAAAAGTAGTTAGGGTTAGGGTATGATGATACCAGTTACATTGACAAAAGGAATACATTTCATGAACGAGTACTTCATCTTGATTCAAGTTTTTATGCGAGTACCTCAACGTTTGTACCTATGCCCTTTATATACGTTTTCAACAGGAACCAGTGCATCCCTTTTTGGTATTCACTTTTAAAATCAACCATTTGGAATATCCATGAGTTTAAGCCTGTGGAACTATGCCAAACATCTTCAGTTCCACCCAGCGCACTAGAGCTCAGCGTGAGGCCGGGTGAAGGGACGTGAGGATTATACGCTTTGGTTCCTCTCAGAAAAGTAGCATAACATTCATTGGGTACAAGTTGCAATGATTTTAGTTTGTTAAATCAAACTTTGGTTAGAAATGTATTATCTTAGTGTACTTTTACACAAGTGCTATCCAAGAAGACATAAAAAAAACGTCAGTATTGAAATATTTATTGTATAAATATTTTTAGTGTTCAATCTAGGGCCATTTACAAGGCTTGTATGAAGAGTTGTTTTGACACTTTGCACTCAAGGGAATCGTTGGAACAGGGAGTGCATGGGACATGAGCAGCACTGTCAATCATGTTGCCGTCATCTTTGTTCTCATGAAGCCGGTTTGTAGGATTTTCCAAATAAGTACCTCACAAGATTTACACAGAGTGGTGATGATAGTAACAAGGGCTCTCCGTTTAAAACAAAGCTTTTGATCAATGCAACAACGTTGGAAGGAAAACTTTTATTAGACACATTTTTTTAATCCTTTTTTCTCAGATCAATGGAATTAAATAATTTCCCTGGCTGTAAAATATAGTTTAAAACAACAGGACATGCAATCTTTATAAGAATTCTATACCATTATCAGTTGATTGTTTTAGACGATTTTGGACTGTTTTAGTAAACTACCCGACAACGGAACAATTAAGATATCAATTCAATTAACGCAACAAATGATCTGTCAATTGATTAAGGATTTAAAAATGTGGCAAAGTGCTCCAGATGTCTTTAAGTATGAGTGGTTTAAGGGTAGCTCCCAAGTGCCCTTAATGTAAGCATCAGTTATAATTGGACCATTTTCCAATGTTAGGGCTGAGAGATTTCGATTGTAGGTTGTATTTTTGTCACAATACTAACCTTTTTTAAAGAACAATTATAACTACTCTGTAGTTACATTTAAATAATCAAAATAACATAAATTAAACCAGTTTTGAAATAACTGAACGATAGTGTAGATACATTATATGGTTGTTTTAAAAATACCTCCGTCATGCAAGAGGAAATAAAAAAAAGTTTATCGGCATGTGAAACCTTTTTGGTGTTACATGTTTACATTTTAATGAAAAATACTTCATAAACTTAAATGAGAGATATCAATTAGCAAAAGGAAAAAATATATATTTGCCCCCTTTTAGTTGATAATTGTTTTAAACTTCAGGCTGGCTGATGTTAAATGTTAAATTGATTTCTAATGATTTTAGTGCTTTGGTGCATTTGTCACTGCCATAGTCTTCTTTTAAAAATGATGTGGCTTTAAATTTCATGTAGTACAGTTCAGGTCCTCTACGCTGAAGAAGACCTTAGTGGTGTAATATCAGTGAGACTGCCTACCATCACATGAATGTTGTTACTTGGTAATGTGACAGGAATTTTGATACAACCTGTTAACAGGGCTTCCAGATGCCAAAAAATGATATGATTGCGAGAAGCACTACATTTTCTAAATCCTATAATATATTTCATGGAATGTATTGCAGTGCCTCAAATGATTGATATCAGCCAAAAAAAGAAAATGATCTAGTTTCCTAAGTGAATGAGGAGTATGGGTTTCCCTGTTTCAGATCACAGATCAGATCTTTGTGTTTGCATTTGTTGGTTTATTTATTGAGTGATAGTATTTGGCCTCAGTGTGAATCCCTCCTCCCCCCGGTGAAGCTGTGGAGCTCTGGCATGAAGTAAGCATGACAGCTGTCACATCTCCCCAATAAACAGCACATGGAGTACGCACATACGTCTGGCCCTTGGCATGTGTCTTTGTTTAGTTTTGGCGGCAAATGCTGTGTGCTTATAAATAGACACGCTATTTCTGTGGGCTGTCATATCCTGCAATTTTGCATTGTCACAGAAAGGCTTAGACTTGATCAGCATCCTTCAAACACAGCGCTGGGCAGGAAAACCTTTAAATACATTGAGCAAAAGTGTACAGCAAAATATATTTGTTCAATGCAACTCATGCAACTAATAGATTTGAAAATGTTGACTTTATTAAATAGTGTTGGCGTGGCGATGGATGCCCCACCCCTCCCCCCGGTCCCACACCAGCTCTCTGATCTGGAGTGGCAGTCAGACTCCTGACTGGTCCTGATCACGGCCGGCTGGTCCTAATCCAGCTGGGATCATACCCACATCCTTGTAGGTCTAACCTTGTAGGTCTCCTCTGAGCACCAGCACCACCTCCAGGGTCTCTGAGCACCAGCACCACCTCCAGGGTCTCTGAGCACCAGCACCACCTCCAGAGTCTCTGAGCACCAGCACCACCTCCAGGGTCTCCTCTGAGCACCACCTCCAGGGTCTCCTCTGAGCACCACCTCCACCTCCAGGGTCTCCTCTGAGCACCAGCACCACCTCCACCTCCAGGGTCTCCTCTGAGCACCAACCATCCTCAGGTGGGTGGAGCTGCTCCTCCACCCGGGCCCGGGCCCCAGGTGGAGGTCCAAGGAGCTGCTCCTCCACCCGGGCCCGGGCCCCAGGTGGAGGAGAGGAGGCTGGACCTGAACAGTGGTCCACAGCGGTCATGTTGTGTATTCTGGCGTTTCCTTTTCTCTCCTCCATCACTTTGTTTGTACTTCCTACTTCCTTGTGGTTCTGTTGTCCCCAGACATCAGGAGCAGTAAATGTTCGTATATTGTGAAAGCTTTTCTGTTCTTATTCTATTCTAATCTATTTTATTCCATTCTGTTACATTTCATTCCATTCCATCCAATCATTTTCCAGCACATATAGAATTCCTTCCCATCCCAGGTCCCAGGTCCCGTAAGGCGCTCCGGGAGAAGACCCTCCCAGGGTCCTCCGGGACCTGAGGGAGGCGGTTCTCCTGGAGGCCAGTGCTGGTGGGTCGGGTCACAACCCCCCCTGGCCCCTTCACTGGTGGTCTGGGGAGGTTCCCCCTCCGAGAGACATCTGGGGGGGCCTAACTCCTGGGGGAGGGGGGGTAGGGAGCGGCTCTTAGGAACGCTGTGCTCCAACATTCAGATCAGTTTGGTAAAGAATCGCTAAACACTCAGCAGTGTTTGACTGCCAGAGAAAAGGTCAGAGTCCGAACCCTAGTGGTCAGTACCTCAGGCAGGGAGCCCTGACCAGACCCTTAGGGCACGTCTGACAATACACTCAATTGCTTTGGATCAAAGTGCCTCAATGACTGAACTAGATCACAGATGGTCCTGGGTTCAGCTCAACCTCAAACCAAGATGAGGTACTTTAGAATGTATAATCGAATCAAATGGAACGCATAAAGTCTAATCTAATAAACTAGTCTAATATAATCCAATTTTAAACAATGTTATGTCATCTAGATGGATGACATAACGTGATGGAATCGAGTTTAAATAGAATGTAATGCTAATCTAATCGAAAGAGCAATATCCTAAACTCAACATAGCTGAGGAGGGCCAGCTCAAAGCGGTAGTGCCCGGCCCATATATGGTCAGCGGTAATGACAGACGTGTTCAAACGGTCCCCTGTAATCATTCACAAACCACCAAGTCATCTGAGTCCTGCTGTAGCCGATTCCTCCTTCACACTGAGAGCCCTGGTCCTCACCCTGGTCCTCACCCTGGTCCTCCCCCTGGTCCTCACCGTGTTTTCCCACCAGCCCAAGCTGAGGTCCTAAGGCCCAGGTGAGGTGAAGGCCAAGCAGGGTGGTGCTGAACCCCCACCTTGGTCACTGATGGAGACCACGTTGAGGAGGAGGACGGGTGAACGATACACATTGACCTCAGTGCGCTACTGCTAGCGTTGGCCTTTTACTGTCAGACGAACGTTCTATTAAGGGATTGTCTGTAAAGTGTATGAAGTATGAGCAAAAAAAATTGATCATAATCTAAATTGATCACATTGACACTGAATGCAGCCATTGCATTTTCAATAATGAAGCTGAAAATACACAATTATTAAACGCCTGTGTGAATTATAAAGCTTTAAATGCAAGGATGTCACTTGTGTTGAAAAGTATTGGGGACCACTTTTGATTGAGGATCAGATAGAAAAATAAATAATTAACGATTTAAGGCAATGATATTAGTCATCAATACATGATGGTATTTGATTGTTCATCAATAGGTCACAGGTCAGGCTACTACACAGTCGACACATGCGCATCGTTATGTAACTTTGTATGATAATCTCCTCCATATTTACATCATTTACTTTGCTTAAGTTATTGTGCACATATATTTCGCATTATTAACAATTCGTTTTTAGCTTAGCTTTTCACAGAAGATGTTTTTAACAAATTATGCTTTTAATAAGAGATAGGGGGAAAGATCGGCCATTTAAAAAAGTGTCCCAAGTGTCAATCAAACCTAAGTTTGAATTAGTAATTTAACTAACGAAGGAACTGTGAAACCATTTGATACAGTAACTGATCTACTGTAGGACCACTGACACTGGTGCTGCTTTCCAACATCAGTGCCGCACTTTGTAGACGGTCCCTAACTCGTCTGCACCGTCGGTTTCAAGGCTGCCCCCCCGTCACCCTTTAAAGTTTGGACCGGGGACAAACTTTTGAAACACGTTTATGAGTATAATTTTTTACTTTTATTTTTATATATATATATATATATGTATGTGATGCTTGGGAATTTTTCTTTCTCAACACAATAATAACTACAAACCCTTGCACACTAATCAGTACAAAATCATTCATGTTCGATTAATTAAATACTGATATGTCTATTAAAACATTACATTAAATCATACTACATTTAAAAGGCAAACCGAATGCAAATCCATAAAGTGCTGCTGACTAGGGCCCACACGGACACGCTCCACATCCTGCGTTGTGGCTTTAAGGACGGGCTTCCTTGAAACCGTCAGGTCGCTCGTTCGGCGGAATAGATGAAGAAGTTCAACGTAAGCTCGTTTAAACTGACGTAAGCTCATCTAAACTGACGTAAGCTCATCTAAACTGACGTAAGCTCATCTAAACTAACTAATCAATTTGGCGACGTTTAACCTCGGCGGTTGGAGCCTCCGGTCCGCGCTGCGCTCAGTGCGCGAGCAGCAGGGAGTGGCGAAATATATCGAATCTTTACGATAACTCCTCCGAACTGTTCCGAGTGTCGCGGTGTAACTCCTCCGAACTGTTCCGAGTGTCGCGGTATAACTCCTCCGAACGGTCCGCTGAGTGTCGCGGTGTAACTCCTCCGAACTGTTCCGAGTGTCGCGGTGTAACTCCTCCGAACGGTCGGCTGAGTGTCGCGGTGCTGCTGCGGTCTGAGCGCGGATGTGATGGACCGTTCGCCGTCGATAATCACGCAAGTGGCCCGAAGCGAAGAGGAGACCGCGGCCTGCGCTGAGGAAGGTGAGTTTGGGAAAGTTTGGAGAGGAAGCGCCGGGAGACGCGGGGCTCTGCCCGGGCTCGGGTTGAGACCGGGGCTCTGCCTGAGACCCGGGCTCGGGTTGAGACCCGGGCTCGGGTTGAGACCGGGGCTCGGGTTTCATTGACGCTTTTCCACTGAACTTTACGAGTTTTAAAGTCCCGCCGCCGTCCGTCTCTACTCCGCGGAACCTGCGGTCCGCGATAGTTTAAACTTGGCAGCGAGCGGCGAACTTTAAGTTAGTTTTCCGAGGCTGTTAGGCCCGACCCCGAGCGGAGGACCCGACCCGCGGTGGGACCAGGACCCGGGGTCCACCCCGCTCCTCAGGGACCACAACCCGCTATGGATCCTCGTGATGGTTCATTGGAGTGCATTTTGAGCTGCCTTCCTGTACTTTAGTCCTGCTATGAATCCATATTGATTGACATGTCGAGGGGGCGGGGCCTGCTGACAGCGCGTCAGCGGACCGCAGCGCGCAGGACGCGTCACAGTGCTGCTCCGCGGACCGCACCGCCAGGACGGGTCTAGCACCGCTTAGGACGGGTCTAGCATCACGACGGGTCTAGTACCGCTCAGGACGGGTCTAGCACCGCTCAGGACGGGTCTAGCATCACGACGGGTCTAGTACCGCTCAGGACGGGTCTAGTACCGCTCAGGACGGGTCTAGCATCGCTCAGGACGGTTCACAGTGCTGGGTCGACTCATTGTAAACATTGTATTTAACCTTTAATGTATTCAGGGACGGCCGTTCTGAGCGGGCTCTCTTTTTCAATGACACCATGATTACATCTTACTAATAAAACCACAAATACAAGTGAAGTGATGAAGTGATGACCTGGGCAGCTCTAGCACGACGTCGCGCTGTGAGTTGGGGACTGTAAGGCGACGTTGTAAACAATAGTGGGTCCATGTAATGGATGGACATGTTTTAAGAAGGGTCTTGAAGTGCATTACACTTTAGAAGTAGGCTTGTAATCAATTTAGGGAGCATATGTAAACGTTAATGTTATATTGTTGTACATTTTTGTTCTTCATCAGAAATGACAACAAAAACATTCAAACGTCTGGAACTAAGAGCTGTACGTGAGAATTCACTAGTTTAAGTGAAGTGAAGACACACTAGTTGTCTAAATCTTGATCACCATTAGCTTCAGTAGGATATTCAAGTTGGCTTACTTGAGATTCCTGTCGGAGTGTGTGCCATTTAAAGAGACTATGAATTTCATGATGTGATTTCAAAGTGGGTTTGAACCTTGGATGCTGATTTGCTGATTTGCTGGTGTCCTTGTATAGTGCCATGAAATGTTGCTTAAGCCTTTGGTGTGTTGGTGATTTTCAGCCTACCAGTTATTATTATTACCAGTTATCGATTCTTTCATCAATTCAGAATTGAACTGGGTTTGTTTTGCTCTTGTCCAGCGCAGCAAGCCCGATAAGGACACCGACGTCATGAGTTAGTTGACTCACAGGCTTCCTAGGTAAATGATCAATGTCGTTTACTTTAGGTAAAATAATTGACCAAATGAGCGCAGAGTGGACGTTGGACCCTGGCAGCTGTGTGGTATTGCTCTAAACCGTAGGTAGAAGGGTCCCTGTATCGGGGTAAGTGATCTGAACGTGGAATAAAAACAAAAATCAATTATCTAACTATTTAATTAGGTAACTAGTTAATTAGGTACTAGTGTTTGACTGGTGCACACGCTCAGCAGGTGGCAGTGTTGGTCAGGCAGCTCCAGCCACCTCTCCTCTCTCCTGTTACTTCCTCTTAAGCAAGAGTCAGAAGCCACAAATATGGCTTCCCTTGACAGTTTTTTGTCGTGCCGACATGCCGATTTAATGCCAATTACTGATTGTGGCAAGTTCTTTAAGATTGCTTTAAAACTAGGGCAGCCAGGTTTATAAACCCAATGCTGCCACACACCCTATTTAAAACCTAGTACTTTATTAGGGATGATAATCAAGATAATTTAATTTAGTTTGTAGGCTTTTCATATCACTTCCACTGGTGCTCTAGAAACAGATGGTTGGAAGAAATAGAAACTTAAGAGATGGAATACAAGTTTAATTAACAAACTTGATCTGGCAATGGACAACTGTGAGGCCAAATATATTTTATTTTTCATGCTGTGTGATGAAAACCTAAAGGGTGATCTGAAGATGAGTTACGCCAGGCGCGGTCTTGTGTGTCCGAAAGCGACAGAAGTGAGAGGAGGCTGCAGTTTCAATATCATTTTTGCGGTAAACCTTTAATAATACAGGGTTAGGGTTACAACATATTATTGAACAACATAACAACATGGTAGTGACCTCTAAACAAGGAGCGTTCACCATAGCATTTTAACATTGTGACATCAACTTCACATTTCCTATTACATCAACTTCACATTCCCTATAACCGCGTGGTCTTTAACTTTTAAGGCCTCATGTGTTATGATTTCAAGTAGTCAGTGATAAGGTGACATTTTGATATCACCTTATGGTGACTAAATAAATATAACTCATTCATATGATGATTACAGGTACTTTAAAATAACCATTGATCACATCCTTTATTTCCGAAAAGCTGTGTCACACAAAAGAGTGTGATTCAGTTTGTCATTCAGCCTGTGCAACTGTTAATCAATGGTAGCATTTATTTAGATTTCACAATGAAAAGTTGTTGAATGCAGCATTGGGACAACTATGTTGAGCCAAAACAATTAAAATATAAAAAAATATAAAGTATGCAAAGGGGGCGTGCACAGTTTCACACATTTAATTTTAAATAGGTTTCAACCAACTTCCATTTTAGTTTTTTTTCCCATTTAAAAAGGAATAAGTGGGGAGCAGCCTTCTCCTCTGAGGCACTAGGTCCTTCAATAGTTTAAACTGATGGAGGATGTGGGAATCGTCTTTATTTATTTTTTGTGCAATCCTACAAAATAATCCCCACACTGTGAGAGAGTGAAGGCCGTTCTCCAGTGAAACCCTAGGGTCACCTATGTAAACAGCCACATAACTTTTGAGATAGACATGAATATTACATTACAGAGGGCATATTGCCCAGTAGGGCCTTCACAATTTGATAGGCAATGTGTCTTGATCTTAAAGTGTTGGGTTTAGCTAAGGTTATAACAACACGCTTAACAGCATAGCTGTCAGGACCTTGGTCACCTGAAGTCATTTTTAGAAGACCTGTTTATCTCCCACAACATTAGCAACATATTTGTCCCCAGGTGGGGTCCCGGTTTTCAGTCTTCTGCATAGCACTGGGTAGTGGGTGAGAAGCAAGTTGTTAGCACGATGCACCGGTTCAGGTTTCAAAGTCTGCTGCGGCTGGCCTCATTCTTGGTGCATCTGGATAGGAATAGAACTGGACCCTTGTAAAGACGGATGCCTTGGCTGAGAGACCCAGATTAGCCCCCTTTCTAACTAAGCATGCTCAAATCATGCTGACGGCGGCCTGTGTTTGTTGGAGCCCTGTGGGGGATCTGTTGACTCATTAGCGCTGACCTGGCCTTTGGGGAAGCTATGTGCAGGTCTTGGCCTTTGGTAAAACAGTGCAAAAATGACAAGGTCCATCCTAGTGGTGGCCTGGTGTAGAATCTGTCAAACCAGCTTGATAACGAGTCAAACAGTATATCAATGTGTACCAGCAGGTGGCGCGTGCGTGTCCACCACTCCGCTGCTGACAAGTGGAACATGATGAGTTATGTGTGCCTGGCGCAAACGAGACGCGTAGAGTAAGGAAGAAAATGGCGAGCGGAGAGAGTGAGCAGCTGTTGGATCTCCCTGCGACATTCAGGACCGGGAACGGAGGACAACGTGTGGAAAAATGTGATGGCAAAAAAAGTGACTCTGAAACCAGCAGACTACTTGTACAAGTGGGAACAAGGCAAACATGTTGAGCCGCATATTAGAATGCATATTACCATCTTAATGTCACTTTGGTCAGCACGGGGAGAGCAATGACGCAGTGGCCGAGTCTAAACCGCCACTAACTAATTGTACAGCTCTCCTACAGCCCTGAGCCAACATCGTTTAAACAACCCAGAGCAGTACAAGGAAATAACCAATGCATTGGCATGTTTATAGCATTTTATGTTTTAGGGATGGGTTCTATTTAATTTAGAACTGGTTTACCGTTTAATTTAACGGTACCTGGAATTCAGAACCGGTACCCAACGATACCATTTTACTGTCTTTTAACTTAATTTAAATTGTGAAAAACTGTCAAAACTTCTCAATTCAAATTAATTTAGAAAACTGGACATGCCCCACACAAAATAAAACCCCTCCCTCCCTCCCTCTCCCCTACCGTCCCAACAACCTCTGGCCTGTCAGGGTCTTTCACCCTGGCGTGAGAACGCGGTCCCGTGGGTCCCAGAGGAAGCACATGTGATATCCTTCCCAAGACGCAGGAGTCGTAGCAGGAGCACTCGGGCCCAGTGACAGCGTCCTCTGGGCCGGGGTGAAGGGTGTAACCTCTGCTCGCTGTGACATGAGGCCGGGGGGAGAGCTGGACTGGATGACCTGACTGGGAGAGCAAGCTTGTAAACAACATTCCCCACAAGCTGATAACTGATGATTATAATGACCTATAATAACATATTTGAAATTCAAAAAATATATTGCGCCTAGAAAAGTGCACTCCATGCTACTTAAGTTGTTTGTGTCCAGGTCATTCACTGTCCTTAAACTTCAGCATCATCTTCATTTGCATCATCCTTTTCCCGACACGACCGTGTTGCCTTTACGACAATAACATTGCTCATCCTTATCCTTGTCTGTCCTATTGAACCCAACAAATACAACCTCACAAACACAGCCAGGCTTGACAAGTTACTCAAGCAGAGGCCTCGGTATGTCCAGCTATCCTTTGACGGCAGTTTGTAACATTATCTGTATTTAAATGGCTTCTCCTGAAATGGGCCACATATGGACGAAAACGTTAGACGAAGGAAGAGATTGCTGATGTGGAGATATTTTTAATCCTATTCAGGTACTGTCCTTTCATCCTTTCAAATTCACTGTTTGCTTGGACACCCAGGACTTGTGCTCCTTCATTGGTAGGCTGCATACAACCCAAGCCTTGTTTCACCTCAAGAACCTCACGTCTCCCTGATGGCTATCTGTAACCAGACCCTCATACTGCCTGCTGGACTTCTTCCTTGTAACTGATTAGCAGGCCCTGCTGTGATGGCGTGTGGCCAGCGTCAAGCTCCTCACGGTCTTCGTCATCACTCGTATCCTATGCACTTGGCTTAGAGCATGAGTAGGCTTCATGTTGAACTTGTGCCTTGATAGATTGATGAAGGAAATTCCAGTGTTCTGGTTACTCTAAAGACCAGTGTCAGAGAAGAGAGAAACAAATAATAAACAAGACTATATATAAGAATAACATAAATGTGTGCCCTAAAATGTATGAATATAAATGTTGACCTTCATATTATATATGCATTGGTTCTATGTACCTGGCAGAGATGTCAAACTTTTTGAACCTTGGAAATTGTGTGCCAAAGTCGTGCTTCACCTCCAGCTCGGAAGCTTTGAAGCTTTGGCAAAAGACCCTGAGGTCTGCCACCTTCCTGCCCAGCACAGCCGTGCTCGCAGCTCTCCAGCGTCCGTCCTTCTCCATCCAGAGACCCCATCCTGTGACTAGTGGTAAAGAAATGCCTGGGCAGGGTGCTGTGCCGTCGCTGCACATAGGACACGTTGCATGGCAGGGTGGTTCTTCTTGATGTGACAATGAGGCTTCAGAAGCATGTGAAAGCCCCCTTCATATCATGCTCCAGGTGGTCCCTTATAATCACAAGGACTGGGTGTCCGACACGCTTCAGGCCACTGTGGTAAACTCAGTGATTTGCCCCTGATGCCAGAGAGCAGGCTGGATCTCATACTGCTGAGCTGCCGTGCAGTTTCCTGCAAAATCCACATTTAAGACAACATGCAACACAGTCTGCATCCAACCGCCCCCTTCTCCCGAATTCTGTATTTAGTTCTAGGAGTTAGCAAAGCTTCTGGTCTTCTCCAGCCTCCCCAAAGCCTCTTTCAGTGCACCAACATATCGGACCTGAGTCTGAACTTCTCCTGTAGCCTCCCAGACAGGGCAGGGTGTGGCCATCTCCTTCCTAATCTGGTATGCTGGCTACAAGTTGCTGCAACCTCCTTTCCTCGCTGCAAACATGACATTCCTTGTGCATGCAGTCTGGGCCCTTTGGACTGCATGTAATGTCCTACTCTGCGGATAGCCCGCTGTGGTAGGAGCTTCTAGAGGAGGACATTTGTGTTCACATGGTAGTTCATGTTTTGGGGTGTCTGCCCTTGGGAGCACATAAAGGTGGCGCAGCTCTGCGAATGAAGATGTACATACCTCAGCCTCCAATAGGGATATAGAAAGGTTATTCTTCTGTGCCATTGTCTCCAGCCTTTCCTCCCTGATTGGGACTGTGATGCCATTTCATTATAGATGAATAGATGCCTCTTAGTAAATGTTAAAACCCTTTCCTGTAATTATTAAAATGGCACCTGTCAAACAAGTGACAATCTTATTTACAACACAGCCCTACTGGAATGAGTTCATTACTAGCAACTCATGTAAGAATTATCACAATTATTCCAACCATGATAATCTAGAAGTTTGCCGCCATCATATCAGCGTTTCTACCCTATTAAAAGTTTAGCCTAATTTATAAATCTTCAGATTTATTTATTTATTTTGATTACGATCTCACAGCTGTGCATCTCCAGTGAAAAACATTTTCATTCATCTTTTATTTATATATTCTTGATGAGGGCTTTAAACAGAAGTGCAAAATAATTACTGTACACTAATTATGTGTACTTGTTTAATGCTATGCTTAATACATTTCAATAAGCCCAAATCACAGTTTGTTTGCAGTTTCCAGGACATTCAGAGAAAAACAAGCCATTGTTAACCTGAGAAACGAGAAAGGTGGAGTGAAAAACATCTGAGTACAGTTCAGCCCAGGTTCACCCAGAGGGAGGGCGGCTGCTCATCACAACATTGCAGAAGAGATAAAATGAACCGTGAAAACCATATAGCAGTGACTTTTATCCAAACCAACTTTCAGAGCATCTCAGTGCAGGCTGTTGAGGAGCAGGAGGTGTCTGGCTGGGTTCTGACCCCTCCTGGCCACTGGCACTGCAGTGGTTGTTGTTTTATGGCAGCCATTGGCCAGGCTGTCTAGCATAATGCTACTCTAGGTGTAGTGTAATATAATGCAGGAACTAACCTCCCCGCTAGGCTCTAGGGGCTGACCTCATCCCTCTATGTATAGGGCTGCTGCTCCAGGTCCGTTACTCCCTTTGGGACAGGAGCCGGGGGCACATGTGTGCTTGGGTCAACACAGCGTTGCGGTTTCCCCTCTGCGGGTACTAGGTGACACAAAAAAGGGTTTGTTTGTGTCTCCGTTTATGGCCTTGGTATAATACACAAGTCTAAATATATATACAGCCACAACACTCGGACACACTGCCATCACTGAGAGCTGGCAGTCGACACCGTGTCTATTTGTGTCCCACGGATGTGTAATATCAGTGAGGGACTGCGTGATGTTTTCTAACACTACTAGTATCACCTGCCCTGTTCCTTCACACATGTTTTCACACAGGACCTTACGGCCTCCCAGGGGGACCGCTGGTACGCCTGGACAAGCGTGTACCAGGGTTTCCGCAGGCCTCAGCCCAGCTCCACCCTGATCCCCCATCGCTGAAAGTCTGTCAGGTTCACAACTCCTGTTGGTGGAAGTGGGTCCCATCCATGTGAGGGGTTACCTTAAATGTCAATCACAGCTATTTGCATCTAGCGTTTATTTTAAGGAACAGGATAGTGAAGTCGTAAGGGTGTTCGAATACCAGCTCAGAGGTTTTGGATTTGTGTTAAATGTTCGCAAGATGCCTAATACCGGTCATTTCTATTCACCGTGGTCATAGTAGATTGTATTTTGATAGAATCACAGCAAACCTATTGTGATGATAAAAATAAAAAAAAGCTTTAAAACTTAAAGCTGTGTAAAGCTTTGCTTGTTTAGTCAGTGGATCACTAATAACCACTTGGTAGGCTAATCATTTGAGGGCTTAGCCTTAGTCTGGTTTCTACTGGAACAAGCATATTTAAAAACAAAATGGTCAGAAAATTCAAAAGCCGATGTCTCCCCTCTATCCTGTCTTGGGATGGCCAATTAACGTCAACGCTCTTTGACACATCCACCTTTTTTCTTGTGTACAACATTCCCGTCGCTACATTTGACCTGTACTCCAAACCCAGACCTCAGGTCCACCACCGGCTCCATGCTGATTCAACGGGTTTATTCCTGACGGAGTGCTGCGCTAATCCAGGATGTTGACAGATCGGACCGTCCATCGCGCCTCAGCTAATTTGTCCGAGACTTTTCTTTGTGAGGGCCGGCTCTCACCACTCCCTGGTCCGATGATGGGTGCTTTCTACCCAGGCTCGGTGCCAAGGAACGTTCACTATCCTTGATCATTTATCTTGGGAAGCACGTGGGAAGGTTTCTTATCATATCTAATGACATCTTCATTTGACAGTTGCAGTCGCAGATATAAACAAATGTAGTCAGTATATTTCAGAATTTCTATGGTTTAATCATTAAATTACATGACATGCCAAACTCCTCATCACCATCCACCCATTACCTAAAGGACCGTGTGGTTTGGTGAAGGAAGGAGATTTAACCATCGTTAGGATTATTCAATACAAACTACTCAAGATGTAGCTTAAAAAAACTTGCATGTCTGTCAATCCAACATTGTGCAGAAGAATACTTTGGTGCTGATACTCTTAATAATCTGCTGTCTATTGCATGAACTACATGTGCTCCAAAAAAACAATGGCAGACATTGTTTTTATGTTGAAGATTATAGTTCTAATGTGATAATAAGTTGTTAGTGAAGGCAGCGGGGTGGGGGACATGTTGCTGGCTGTAAACCCTTACTGCCCGGTGGCCTCTTTCCCTCCTGAGTGCATTCTTTCATTGCGGTCGTTCTCTTGAAAACAAATCTGTTAATAAATGATCTACTTATTAATACATTAATGGCACCTGTAGAGATTGAACAATTTGAACTTAAGTAAAACAAATATGCTATGTAAAATGAACATTAAACAGTACAATAAATCAATTACATGGGCGACACTTAATGAAGTTAAAGTAGAGAAATAAAGATGAATGGCTAATATCAATTATTATACAATTCATAAGGATAATTCGGCAAAATATTAGGCCGGAGAGGGACTCTCCTTTCTCATTCACTGTCTCGGTCGCTCTGTGTGTCTCACTCTCAGGCATCGCTGCCGTCTCTCCATCCAAGAAGCCCAGGGGTCGGGGGATTTTCCGTAGTCTCTTCTGCTGCCTCTGCAGCAGAGAAGCCGCCTCTCCACCGGTCAACAACAACGCCCCCCTATTGGTGGAGGAAAATGGAACCCTCACAAAGGTAAGCATCTGTGGTCTACACTGAAACATGCACTACGTTATTCCCCATATGTCTGCCTCCACTCTGTGTTGGAGTAGGGCTGGTAGGACTAGAGTTCAACAAGAATTTAGACTCCCAGTAGAAAGGTAATGGTTTGTTTGTACCGAAATGATCATCTGCATTCACCCAGTCTTTTTGCAAGAAGTAATTTAGCATTTTTTGCTAAATGACGTCTCTCTCTCTCTCCTATATTAATGACGGTCTCTCCGTCTCTCCTATATCAATGACTCTCTCTTACCTCCCCATGCCCCCCCCACCCCCTGTCCCGAGAAAACCCTGAATGACACATGATGGATGGTCACATGATCAACAACAGACAACAACACATGGTTCCTTGGCAAAAAGATCTTTTCATATCTTCAGAGTATCTCAGCTCACTGGGGGCAGATATTGCGTTTCACAGATGAAAAGTACTCGATGTACAGTCACCCATCAGTTTGATTCTCTAATGGGTTTCGGTCGGTACGTGGTCCGGATTAGAGAAGTGGGCATCGGACCAGAGTTTGTTGGGAATGTGCTACTGAGCAAGGCAGCTCACTCTCCCCAACATACTTCCCGGTATAGCATGATTGGACAAGGCCAGGATCGGGGTTGAAATGTTTGTGTTAATTTTGCAGAGGGTACAGGTAGGACTTCCTTCCTTACATACAACTTGTTTCTTACCTGGGACTTCTACAGACAGTTGAGTACAAACAGTTGTATGTAAGGAAATAGTCCTATGTAAGAAATGAGAATTACTTCCAAACTGTACCACAAGTAGACACTTGCGGGATTAAAGTGGTTTACACCGCTTAACCTTTTGTAAAACCATTTTGGGGTTAATTAACCCCACGGCCACAATAACATGGAAAAACAACCAATTAGTAACTGGGACCAGGGCGGATCAGGTGGTAATGAGTGGCTCAGGTTTCCTGTTCAGATATATGCCTTACTTCAGCTTTTTATAGAGATTTGATATTCCAAGAGTTATTTGTCACGTCTGTCCAAGCCCCCAAAATAAATAGCATGTCTCCCACCGCAGGGGGGAGGGGAGAGAGAGAGCCAAGTAATGGTAGCAGGCAGTGTTGGTTGTTCCCCCCCCCCCCCGCCCCACTCCGTCATACCGCTGCGTGGGTGCGCTCCTGTTGCTCATCTGTCAGGCAGCTACTCTTGTTGCCCCCCCCCTTTCACCAGTCGTGTCTAGCTGCTCTTTCCGTGGTCGTCGTTGACGTCTGCCAGTCATTTGACTGCAGACGGTTCCGTATTTTCGTGCTGCTTAAACCATGATTGGTGCAGCTTGAGGAAGGCCCTTCTGCGGAGAGACTCAGAAACACTAGCCACTTCATGTTCATGAGAAGCAGTTGAGGAGTCCAGGTGACAGGGTTTTTTGTCTGCAGAAGACATGCCTGCAGAACTTTGCCAAATCCCACAGGTGGGAGAAGCCACCGACTTGACAAAGACCTTGATGGAAAATGCTGATTTTGGTCTGAACGTCCTCATGGAATACACAGAGCGGAAACCGATCTATGGTGATATGGATCCATCCGGCCTGGACTGTGCTCAATGCTTCAGCAATAATGGACATTTTCTTGAAAATGAGATTGAGGCTGAGAGCGCATGGAATGAAAATGCACAAGACTTTGAGCTTAATGTGGAACAATTACATTTAGAGGGTAACCCTGAACAGTCCGAAACTTTGGATTTAAATGAGACATTTGATGTTTTTGCTCAACACTGTGGGTGTTGGACCTACCAGTGCTGTGCTAGTCGCAGCTTTGCCTATGAATGCAGTTCATCTTGTGGACACTATGCTGAACACTTCCAATCATCTCCGCAACGCGAGCCCCTTGATCAGTTTGAGTCTTTCGACTCTGAGCCAGAGAACGCCACAGTTAACGCTCAGGATTTCGGACAATGTGAACCAACTGATAATATTTCTGACCATAGTGAACAATTGGACTTACCAAACCAGCAGATGGTTTTGGGTCAACAATTTACCTGCTTTGACACAACAGGACAAGACTTGACTGAGGATTTGGAACAATGTGAAACGTCTGCTATTTTCCATGAAAACTCTGCAGAGACTGGAGATTCATTTGACAGTGACACTGAAGTGTGTGAGTATTATGAAGAAACTGAAAGCTCAGAAGTTATTGATGAGCCAACGGAAGAGGATGAGGATTCGCCACCTAGCAATGAAGAGTGTTCTATGTTATCAGAGGAGGTTGATTTAATTCATGCTGACACACTGCTTCAAGACAGTTCTCATGAAAGCACAGATTACCTATATGAAAATGATGATGATGATGATGATGATGATGATGGAGGCCAGCTAGATGAGGAATGCAACCCTCAGGATGTTGCTTCAGATAGATCAAATGATGATACAGAAAACTATGAAGTGTCTGATAACCACAGCCTCAGTTCTTCCTGCGACGAAAGTGGACACATTGAAACTGATGAAGGAGAAGGCTATGAACACACAGAACACATGTTTGTCCCAGAGTCTGACATCAACCCTGAGGAAGATGGTTACTCAGATTGCTCTGAAAACAGATCCTTTGAGACTTGCTCCAATGGGAGCGTGCGATCAGATCCATGTTTGGATTTATCTGGAGAATCCGATAAAGGAGCCCACGAAGATTCTGGAGATGAACAAATCCAGTGGGAGTCATTCGATGGTGATGATGAAGAAGAAGAAGAAGAAGAAGAAGACAACGATGATGTGGATGAGACAAATACTGACCTGGAACAAACCAAGGAAAATAAGGATGTTGACACCAACCTCTTTGCCTTATTTGACAGAGAAGACTACTATGGACTCTCATTTCTACAGAGGAAACCTTACATTTCCTGTTTTGATGGCGGGGACATCCATGAGCATCTGTATCGTGAAGAACCAAAACCTGTCGTGCAGAAAGTCAAAGCCAAAAAGGCCACTAGGCGTAGAAGAATGAAGCAACGGGCAATTATTTCGGCCGACCCGTCCCCTGTTGATGTACAGAACTCTGACGTTGAAGAGACCCTTCTCAGGGATTCACATAAAGACTCAAAGGTTGCAGTAGAACAGGAAGAGGTAGATGAAGATCAAACTGTCATTATGGATAAAAATGACTCTTGGGTCATCAGCGGAAAGGAGGGAGATGATGAAACCGCCCGTGAAGAGGACTGGGAGTCGAGCGGTCATGGATATGTCCCCAGCAACGAGGTAAAAGCTGAAGAGGATGACATGGCTAGTCCCGTATCTGTAAATGACAATATGCAAGCACCATGTGCGAATGCCATTTCTGTCGAAGGCGATGCGTATGAAGATTGTGAAACTCCAACATTTGATTCTGGCGCTGTTGACGTTTTGGCCGTTGATTCGTGCCGGGAAACCATAGCTGAGGACACAACGGACACGCAACAAGAGCTTCTCCGTTTACTCGCCGGGAATGAGAACGGTGGACAACAAGAAGATGTTTTTGTTTTGTGTTCGGAAAGGGAGCCGTATTGGGCAGAAGGCCAATATGACTCAAAGGAGTGTGATGTTGAGGATTACTATGCATATCAAATTAAAAGTGTACAGTCATCCATTAAAATAGTGGCCACACAAAGCAAGATGGTCCCAGAAACGGATGACTGCAGACAAGAGTTTCAGACTGAATCGGAAGAAGGAACCAACGCAATCCTCAAACATGGTGAATGTTTACCTGTTCGGGATACCGGCTCAAATGGACTAAGCCTCCCTCATCCCTCAGAAGCAGGTCCTCCTCTACACCTTATCCACAGCGTACTTCCTGAAGGTGTTAAAACCTCGCGGAAGAATAGCGTGGTTGAGGAAGATGAGGAAAGTGATGTTGACGAAGTGGGTGAAGATGAGCCTTGTGAATGTGAATACTGCATTCCACCTGAAGAACAGGTATTGACGGTTCTTTGTCCTGCAGTTGTTAAAGATCAATGATAGATTTGTCCTTGTGTGTAAGGTACTGGGTGTCTGGGTAACTTGACCTGTGACATAGACTTGAACTTAATAACTTATTTTTTTACTTATCAAAACCATTCCACAAAATGACACGGACAGCGGCAGGGGAAAGCGAATGTGCGGTCTTCAGATCTGCACATAAAACAAACAGTTCAGCTCTTGGTTGCAAACCCAGCTGCTCTTTGTATGTCACTACAGGCTTTACTTTTGACATATACATAAGTTGTCTGTGTCAATGGATTGAGGACCGAGGTCATGCCAGCTTCCTCCTAAGCCCCGAGGACGCTGTAAGTGTGTCGAGGGAGATGATTGGTCCTGGCCTGTGACTTGGCTGGGATGATATTTTAATGCTCTATCAACAAAGTGACAGCTGTAGGGTCAGTGTTTTATTATGTTGTAAACACACGACACCACCACCGTATTCTATCAGTCTCTGTACAGATTCACCCTCTCCTTTTAATTCTCAAAGCATAAATCTGTTTTTCATCCAGTATTTAGTTTGTTTTAATATAGGATTTAAAATAACTTTATTCTGGTGATTTTTATTTTCAGGTTCCGACAAAGCCACTTCTTCCGCAGATCAAGTCAAAGGACTCGGGGAAGATCTGTGTGGTGATCGACCTGGATGAAACCCTGGTTCACAGCTCATTCAAGGTAGGGGGCTGCAGGGTTCAGCTACTGCTGCCTACAGATCTCTGACTGCTCCGTGATCACACTGGAGCACACAGGGCTCTGCAACAGCAAACTTTGGAAAAAAATAAGTGGATAAAAATGTTCACAGAATGACTTGATTTATGATTGATTTGTTACTTTTTTTGCTTTTTGCTTTTTGGGGTCATAACCCTAACCCTTAAGATATTTAATTATAAATGGCTACTATGTATGTAAAACATACTCTTTCACTTTGAAGGGCTTTATTTTCGCTAGCCACCCTGTCTTGGTAACAGTGTTTCTCCTAACATGGAAGCTGTAGCCCTTCTTGTTCATTAATACTGAAAGGTAATCTACCTTTTTATCCCTGAACTTGTGAACCTAAACATTGAATCACCTATAGCAGTTTGAGCTCAGAATACACTGAGGAAACGCTTCTCTGTAATGAATCCAAATACATCTATCAATGGAATCTTTTTTCTAGTCAAGATGCATTTAATGGAAAGGAAAAGATCAACGTCATTAAACAAGTCTTTATTTTACGATCTCTTTCGATCCCTTTTAAGGCCTCATTTCGCAGAACAAAGTAATCAATGCCTGATGGGATGGGTCGCATGTCAAGAAAAATGATGTAATAAATGCCAAGCCCTGCGGGGCCCGTCTTGGGTCACAGCCCGGCTCCAGAATGTCACTGGATATAACCGGCCCATGAAGTGTAAACAGGGTCAGGAGTTTAGTGTATGCTCTGTGCTCCCAGCACGGCTGCGACCGATAACTTTATTGCTTGACACACTTATTTTTATTTTATTGGTCTGACTAAGTGCGTTATGTGACCTTTGGGATTTGACTTGATGGTTCTTTTAAGGGCTGCTACAAGGTTGTACAGAAGTCTCCTTTTGGATTTTAATGTTAATCTTTTCTTTGATGTATGACTTTCCAAACCAGAATTAGGATCAGAATTTGTTTTATTGGCCAATATTGCTTTGCACATTTAATGGTATTAAGTTTTCTGGGAACCTTGACCTACAGATATAAAATAATGACTATAATATGGTGAGATATTAAAGCGTTATTTAAAATAGGAATCGCATTGCATAAAGGTATTGGTACTTATCTGTCCTGCCGCGTCTAATGTAATTTTGCGGAAATCATATGTATATTTAGTGGAATCAGACAAAGATCCCACAGGGGGGAGTTGATAAGTTACTTTAATTAGGCCTTTGGCATGGTCATTAATATTGATAAAGAAAGTTATTTCCAAGGTGAAACTTGTTTCCTTGCTCACACACGGTACATGACCTTCATGACCAGTTATTTCTGGACTGGATTCTAGAGCATAGCCAAGTTCATTTGAAAGTCGATCTCAATTGATTACAAAATACAGGCACTTCCGCAGAAGCCTGTTACACCTTCCACAATATTGAAGGGTAATCGCAATTGAAATACTGATATACTGCACTTGTATCTATTTAAAAAACATACCCACTTAGGAATCATATTGTATAATTGCAAATTCAAAAGACCCGCTGGCATCCCGGCTATTAAACGCATGTTCAACATGCCATTCTTCTGAGAGCCCCAGTTACATACATAGTTAGTTGCATGCATACATTGGAATGACCGCTACTGATATGGAAGATCAGTGCATCATTTGCACCAACAAATCTTTGGAAATGACAAGTTTTGACGTGTGGTCCAAAATACATTTTACCTATGCATCACCCACAAAATTGAATACTATATTATCCAAATATGTGTCTATGACATCAGACGTGAATGTATCATCAATGTGTTGAACCTATTGGAATGTCTGTGACTGTAAATCAGACACCTAAAAAGCCTTGTCAAGTACTAGAAAACTGTACGTCAATGTCAAAGACACAAGAGCTGGCTTATGTCACACGTGTCGCCAACATGCTGCTGACACAGCGTCTCTGCTGGTGGTACTGCTTACGCGCTCAACAAAAAAATGATGTGTATACATACGCTACCATTTTACAACAATGTAGTACAGTTTGTGTTTTTCTTCGACAGCCAGTGAACAACGCTGATTTTATCATTCCAGTGGAAATCGATGGAACAGTTCATCAGGTATGCATTTAAAACTTTCATTATACATGAATGTTTTAGCCACAACCTTGGAATAATGAAGAAATCTAAAATCCGCTTTTGTAGACGTTAATTGTTTTGTACATTTCATTCTCAGAAAGATGTTGGTTAGGTGAATCAAGAATCTTTGTCACTGTAGAGCCAATACGCAACATACGCTTAATTTACAACATTCTGAGTCACATTTTTTAATTTTGTATATTTATTTAGACTGCATTATTTAATAAGTCTGACAAACTGCACCGCTCTACAAAATAATAAATAAAACACAGCTTAGCCCAGCGGCTCCAGCCTAGCCCGGCCTAGCTATTTAGCTCGCTAGCTGCCAGCAGGCAGGCCTTCTCTGCTGGAGGCCCCCAGCAGAAGGGCCCCTGGCTATTTCAGGGCCCTGAGGAAACCAAGCAGCCCTGGCAGGCTTCTCAGAACCAGCCGCCGAGCATAAAGCAGCCGGTTCAGAGGCGCTGGCCTGCATCACAGGCTAGTTTCACAGGCTACCACTGGGAACCCTTTAAACGGTCGATGCTAAGCCAGCTTGTGGCTAGGCCTGGGAGAAGACTTGAGAAGAGGGCTTGGGTCTGTTTCAAGTAATCCAGGATAGGCTTGTTGAAACCAGGGGAAGGCCTATTCGGGGTGACTTGGTTCAGAAACAAGGCCACCAGCATCCTGCTTGGACTGGGTACAGTTAGCTGTATTATTAGCAGTGAATAGGTGATCTGTTGGTGGTGTTGAAAATGGATCTTATGATGGTTATTAAAGAGGGCTGTGCCTCCGCAGTGTCGTGGTTATATTGAGAAATCCTTGGCACCAAATGTGTTCAATATTGTGTTTTTAATATTTCTAATGTTTATTAGTATTATACTGCGTCTTTAGTATTGTATGCATGTTTAATGTGATCATTTTGTGTGTGTTCTATATGTTTTATGTTCTATATTTGACTATATTCTCTATATAATATCGTGTGTTCATGATGCCTCCTGCAGGTCTATGTGCTGAAGCGGCCCCACGTTGACCAGTTCCTCAAGCGGATGGGGGAGCTGTTTGAGTGCGTCCTGTTCACTGCCAGCTTATCCAAGGTGGGACCTGCATGGGGCGGGGGGGGGGGGGGGGGGGGGGGGGGGG
>JAOPJL010000089.1:15950617-15975975 GCA_027123545.1 Trisopterus esmarkii | reverse complement strand
TGTGTGTGTGTGTGTGTGTGTGTGTGTGTGTGTGTGTGTGTGTGTGTGTGTGTGTGTGTGTGTGTGTGTGTGGGGGGGTCAGGGCTCACCTTGAACCTGGAGGACGGCCTGGGAGGCGGCCAGCCCGTCTGCGTCAGCGCTCACCCTGGCGCTGTCCGACACGCGGCACCTCCGGATGCAGAAGGTGTGACACAGGCCGGTGCTGGTGACCAGCAGCCGGGGGTCCTGGTGGACCCGCTCTCCGTTCAGGGCCCACGTCAGCCGGGTGTCCTCGGGGGAGACCACGCACTTAAAGGTGGCGTCCTCTCCCTCGCGCACCGTGATGCTGTGGAGCTCGGTGATGAACTCCACCGTGCGGGGGGCTGAGCAGAGCCACGGCGGTGTGTTGGTGGGATTGTGCTTTTTAAAAATTATTATTTGTACAAATGTTTACTTGTGTGTCTTGTAAGTCAAAGTAAGACACACGAGTAAAAGGTGTCTCAATGGGTCGGGTGGATTAGGTTAGGGTTAGGTTATTATTGGTAGTATTCGGTTGCGATGTTGCCCAAAAAAATTCTGATGGTAATTAAGGGTTAGCATTTTCAATGTCTATTTCATGAAGCCTAAAACCCCTGCAGGTTGTATCCTCTAATAGTTATTTGCGGCAGTAACGTGTGTAATTCTTAGTGTTAGTAGCGGACGCGGCGTGCCGTGGTTGTGTCGTCCTTACTCTCTACGCTGACGACGGCGGAGGTGCTGTGGTCGGTGGAGGCGCAGGTGTACTCCCCCGTGTCCTCCTCCGCCAGCTGGTGGATGGCGAAGCTTCTCTCTCGCCCCTGTGCCCTTATTGTGTGTCGGCGGCTCGGGGAGATCTCCTGGCCGTTCTTCAGCCACTGGACGTCTCCTTTAGGCTGGCTGAGCTCACAGCGTAACGTAAGCATGCTGCCCTTCAGTCCCGTCATGTTCTCCAGAGGAAGGGTAAACGTCGCCTTCATTTCTGTGCAGCAATAACAAAGGAAGGGCTATTTTAGAGTCGTCTGTCGCGCCGTAGCGATGCAGTTCAGGAGCTGTGCATATGGATGTCTGCAGCAGTTTAATCTTCCAAGGCAACAGGAGGTCTGAAACACATGTAGTCTCTAGTTTCTTACCTTTCACCATGACAGTGAAACTCATCTCATCGGTGTTCGCATCGCAGACATACACTCCGGCGTTGCTGAGCTTCAGTGGGTTAATGGTGAGGTTGTGGTTGGCGCCGTCACTGGAAATATGAACGTTGTCTTCGTTTAGCAGGCGCCCATCTTTCAGCCACCGCACATTAGCTCTCTCTTGGCTCACAATGGCGCACAGCGAGACAGACTCGCTTTCACACGCAGAGACAGTGTTGTTTGGCTGCTTGTTCACAAACTTGACTGGTGGCTCTAAAGGAGGTATAAATCAAAAGCGCATTTCATGGACATCTGGCAAATAGCAAACTGCACATGCACACTGTGTTGAAAACAAGCAAGGAAGAAGGAGAGAAAAACAGAGATAGTCAAATTAAAAGAGTTGGACAAGCTAAATAAATACAACCAGAACTTACGCTGGACTTCGACCAACGTGATCATTTTGTCGTCTACGGCGTCGCAGATGTACTTCCCAGAGTCAGAGGGTTGAAGCCCAGAGAGAACCAGTCTGCGGACAACGTCACAGCTGTCGATCTTGATACGGTCGTCAGATTTCAGCAGTTTGCTGTTCCACAGCCACTGGACGGGGCAGTTGGGGCGGGAGACCTCGCACTCCAAGATAAGGTCATCTCCGGCCACAAGAATGTGCTGCTCTGGCGTTCCGGAGTTCCCGATGATCTGCACGGGGGGCTCTGTGGAGGGCAGCAGGATGAGCTAGTGGTTAAGGGTGTCTGCCTAAAGGTTCCAGGGTTCGTTCCCCAATGAGTGCAGCCTACCTGTAGGCTTCCTTGAGCAAGAGGCCCTAGCCCTACCTGCTCCTAATGACTTGCATCTCAATTGTCAAGAGTCACCATTCAGGACACATCACTGACAAAAGCTTTAACTTTAATTTCTTATTTAATTTCCATTTTCCATGCTTTTCTTTTTACGGCAACTTCCAGTGATATCAGATACATGATGGGTCCTTTGAGGGATTAGGGAGTGTTGCTCTAGGATTCCTACAGGCAGGCTGTGGATACGGGAGATTGAATCAAGGAGAAGATTGATTGCGCTCCTGCTTACTGCTCACAGGAAGATTAGTGTCACGGTGCCGTGGTGGTGTTACCTCTGACGGTGATACCAAACAACATCCTGTCATCCCCGGCATCACAGGCGTACTCTCCAGAGTCCTCCGTCTCGGCACTGAGCACCACCAGCGACCGGAACGCTCCTTGCTCCTCGCAGCAGAAGCGCGTGTCGTCAATCAGCACGCCGTCCTTGTACCAGCTGACGGGCGCGTCGGCCCGGGACAGCTCGCACACCAGGATGATGTCGTCGGACACCAGGAACTTCTTCTCAGCGGTCGCGTCCGTCTTTCCCAGGATTCTAACGGGAGGATCTGGAAGCAGCATGAATGAACGACGGAAAACAATCAATGAATCACTCAATTGATAACTGAGGCTTTGACCTTCAATAGTACAATGCATGAATGGGACTGGATACCTTTGACCTTGACCTGGAAGTCCATGACGTCGTCCTTGGCGTCGCAGACGTAGCGGCCGGCGTCGTCCAGACCGAGGCAGTGGACGGTGAGCTGGCGCAGAACCCCGTCCTCCAGGACGGTCACCCTGCGGGTGTCCGCCAGCTCCTCCCCGTTCCTCTTCCAGAGGACCTCGGCGTTGGCGCGGGACACCTCGCAGTCCAGGACCAAGGCCTCGCCCGCACAGCGCTCCACCACGCTCGCCACCTTCCTCAGACGCACGAAGCGAACGGGCGGCTCTGTGGGGAAGATGTTGTTATTGTTGTTTCAAAAGCATTTAAGATCTGTAAGATTTCTCTATTTTAATATTTAAAAAATATGTGTATAATATATTATATATAACAACATCTGTTTAGTGAAATACATTATGTAATAACTATTTATATAATAATTATATAAACTATAATACTAGTAGGCCCAATGATAAAAACATTTGAATTGAATAATTTCCTGCCACTAATATAATAACATAAATAGTAATAGTAACTGTTAGTAGTAAATAGATAGTAAAACTATTAGTAATAGGAATAACTGGGAACATAATTACCTGCTATGTTAACGAAGAACGTGACCGAGTCGTCGGCCGTGTCGCACACGTACTCGGCAGAGTCCCGGACGCTGGTCTGGGGGATGATGAGCCGGCGGTAGACCCCGTCCACCTCCAGGATCAGGTTGCTGTTCTCCTCCACCTCCAGCCCGTCCTGGTACCAGCGCACCGCCGCGTTGGCCCGCGAGATCTCGCAGCTCAGCACCATCCTCTCGGACGTCTGCTGGCACAGCTCCATCTGGGACTGGCTGGGAGACACGATGCGGACGGGCGGCTCTGGTGGACCAAACAAACACACAGCGGTTATTTCAGTGAGACGCTGGTGAGTTGCAGCTCATCAGGTAAGAGCAGTTTTGGGTTTAGTTTTTGTCTACTGTTAGCCAAAAAATATCATTTCCAACCATATGGAACACCATTATCCATCCACCATTTGTTTCCATGACCAAAATAGACTGAAGTTTCCTGTTTTGAACACCAAGCAGCTCAGCAACCATGCAAGCACAAGTAAAATGTTTAATAATGACTTCAAATCCCGTTTGAAACATTCAAAAAAACAAATCCCCATGCATGCAACCTTATTTACCTGTGAGTGTCAAAAAGGGTTACAATCACTAATCCACCGGTCCAATAACCAATCTAAAACACGCTGTTAGCCCATGGATCAGCCCCATCAGCAGGAGCATCAAATGCTGATTTAGTGAAAATCCCTTTCTGAGAGCCACTTCACAGCAAAAGCAACGGTTAAGCCGGGGGGAGCAGGGGCCATGGCGCCACAACGCTCAGGTTATTACCTGTGATTTTAAGGTGAAAGAATATGGAATCGTCTGCTGTGTCACAGACATACTCCCCAGAGTCCTCAACTCCACTGCAAATGATCTTCAGCCTTCGGTAGGGGCCTTCCACCTTCAGCTTGATGTTTTCACTCTCCTGCAACTTCTGGCCGTCCTTGTACCAGTTTACCACACCGTTTGGGCGGGACAGCTCACAGCTAAGTATGATTTCCTCTGGCACATGGCGGTCTAGATGGACGTCTTCTTTGGGGTAAACTATCGTCACCGGGGGCTCTTCGGAGAAAGCGTCAATATGTCAATACAACATTAAAGCTGCACTAAACATTAAAGTCGCACTAAAAATCAAAGCTGTATTTTGAACTTTTTCAGACTTATTTGAAGGGCGTTTAGAGTAAAAACCCATCAACCTATGGTTGAAACATATTGCACATTTCATGTATTTCTGAAACTAAGCGGAAAGGTTAAGTTGTGCAGTTTTAACTATTTAAGATTGGCAAACACATCATGACATGATCTTACACAGATAAATAATGTCACGTTCCCCCAGACATTACCTCGTACGTTAACCTTGAAGATTAAAGCGCTGTCTCCAGCTCTGCACGTGTACGTCCCCGTGTCCGCCAGCCGTGTGCTACGGATACTCAGAGTTCTCGCTGTGTCAGCTGCTGTCATTGTAACGTTGTCGCACGCCTGGAGTTCTACTCCGTCCATGTACCACTGGACCGGGGCGTCTGCCCGCGACACCTCGCACGCTAGAACCAGCTGGTCCTGCTCCACAACGCTTTTGAAACACTCCTCCTCTGGGCTGTTTACGAATGTTACCGGATGCACTGTAGAATAAGACAAGAGTAAGGGATCAATAAATAAATGGTTTGTATTTGAAATTTTTTTTTAGTTTTTTAAATGTTTCAAACAGCAGTTCACAGCCAAGATTTGTGGGATTAGACAAGCTGCTGCCAAGGCCTGCTGAGTCAAGCCAGGTAGCTCTAGTCTAGGCAGCACATGAGCAGTGAACGGGACAAGTATTAATGATGGAAGTATGCGGTATCGCATGTGTTTGAAGCAAGGTTAGAGAGGTTTCCAAGAGACTTGTCGAAGGTCTAGCATCCTTCATAAAGCTTCACATTCAAATGATCAACGATTTACAAAAAAAAGCATTCAAACGCTTGATGAAGATGAGGAAAAAAAGAGAATAATGGATAGGGGTCAATCCCCGATGGATTTGATGAAGATGAAGCAGCACCACATTTTCATTCATTCATTTGAGATGAAATTCAGCCCTTTATCAATGAAGGCATAATGAAGCCATCCATGGTCCATGTATCATATGAGTGGTGGCAGAGGAACTAGTCATTAGTTGCAACTTAAACTTGGCATCCACGAGAAGTCTTTGCATGTCACCTTTCACCTCCACATAGCAATCGTTGAAATCTGAACGTTCATCAGTTTTAAGATTGCACACCCCGGAGAATGAAGACGTGCTGGTGGCCGGTTGCGTAACCACTGTCCTCTTTCTGTGCTCTGATTGGTTGATAGTCACACACTTTGGCAGGGGATTCACTCTGTCCTCATTGGACGAGTGGGCATGGCTTTTGAGATGTGCTGTCTGGCTCTGCTGGGGGCTGGGCCCTGCTGCTGCCAGAGACTGCCGTCTCCCGACCTCTGGTGCCATTGAAGACCAGACAGGAGCTACAGGTGTTTGTTTCATTAGCTTACAAGCAACGAACAAAAGACGATCCTCCTAAGAGCTGAGCTAAAGATTGACATGCAGCAGCAATGCGAGAGTATCAATGTACATGGTTTGAAAGGGAGAGGGGGAGAATGCTTGGTCAGTGCACAAAAATAGCATTTTGTACTACAATACGATGTTATTGCGCTACTGTTGACTTGGTAACGATTAAGATCAATCCAATTTAGTTATTAAAGCATTGACTTCCAATTGCTTTTACTGAAGAGAAGTGTAAGTGTTACATTTTGTGAATGTCAGAAGTCATATGTAGCTTAACACCTGTCTGTGGTGTTTGTGGAGTCTAACATGCACGCCGTTTTCTTAAAAGATTGAAGGCGATGAATGATCACTAATCACAAATAATGAAATATGCTTACACGTTGTTATGCACAAGGGAAATGCCCTAAGCTCGTTCCCAATGTTTTTTCGATTGCCAAGCCTAAAGCAAATTAGTGACATTAAAACTAAAAAAATTGCTGATCACCTGCAACATCCACCTTGGATTCTATATGGACATCGGTCATCGCTTCACAGCTGTAAAGGCCCATGTGTCTGGCTTCTGCTGATTGGATGTTCGTTGATCTCAACTCCTCATTTGATTGGACGTTGAAGTCACTCAGAGGAAGTGGCTGAACAACATCTTTGTACCTAGTGACCTCAGCTGTGGGGTCTGAAACAATACATTCCAATGACTTTGGGCAGAATGCAATGTCAGAAACAAAGTGGATTTACTCATATCTGTCTGACAGATTTGTGACCGCTATTGAAAACATGTGGGTTTTTTCCTTTGGCTAGGGTTAGTGTTGTTGCTTGATCACCAGTTTCTGTTGTGTAAAGAATGGTATGGAAAGGCTAAGGTGTTACATTATGGTAGATAATGCAGGTATGGTATCATAAGGTATCAAATCAAAGGGATACGCCAAGATATCGGTAAATTGGTGTTTTCCTTTTTACTAAGATCCATACGAGTTAAGTTCCACTTAATTAATTTGTCTACAAACCCAGATAATTTGTCTCTTTTTGTCGCTGTGATTATGCTTCCTGCGATGCACAGCTAACGGACTTCCCCTTCGTCTAGACTAACCAGTAACCTTAACCTAACCAGTAGCGGCTGATAATATACAACGCACCAGCAACTATTCGGAACACATTAGAGATTTCTGAAAATAAGAATAACAAGAATATATGTATTCCCCTCACATGAACCGTAGCATGGATGATATTGTATTCCAATATAAAATATTGTACTGTAACTCTGCAAGTCAAAGGAATTCAATACCAGTGAACTCCCCTTCAAGATGTACAATGATGAATTTGGAATTCAATCTCTCGGCTGATTGTAGGGAAGGCAAATGCCAAAAACACCTTGGCGTATCACTTTAAGGTATCATAGGCTAAATAATGTGAAGGTGTGTCATGTAGGTTAAGAAAGTTAGTAATTTATTGTACTCAAAGAAGAAATACAGTACATGTTCATAAGCTTATGGTCATACATAAGTAACATAATGTAGGGTAACCTTTAGCAAGGTAGGTTCCTTAATGTAACTAATGCTAAGTTAAGGTAGGGTAAGGTAAGGGAAAAATAAACAAAGAAAAGAGTAAACGGACTGACTATTGCTGCGTTAAAAGTACGATGGGGTAGGTGTATACCTGTGGGGCAAAAGGATAATTATGGTTGGAACTTATTTCTATAGTTATTATTAAAAAAACATAGCAAACAACACAACAATCACCTTGGACCTCCACCTGGAATGTCACAACATCGAGTGCAAGACAACAGCTGTAGAGGCCGGAGTCAGACGCCTTAGCGGAATTTATCACTAGCTTCCGGACGTGGCCATTTCTTATCATATCGAGTCCCGTTTTTGAATAAAGCTCCACTCCATCTTTGCACCATGAGACCTGGGCAACTGGGTCCTGAAGCTTACACTGGAGCACTACCGGAGAGCCAACTGAAATGGCCTTGAACTTTTCTGACATCGGGATGGGCAAGATCCTCTGTGAACAGCCTATAAATCATTTGAGCGAAGGGAGGGAGGAGGGGAATAATGTTTTCAATTATATGACATTAGTTCTAGAAGAAGGGGTTTTTAGTTATGGAATTCATACAAATTATGAATATATGCTCCAAGTGTAAATATGCTAAATATTACCGCCTTTCAAAGAATGATTCAATCACTCTTGTTAAAGCATGCAAACATTTGGGTACAGATTTGGCTGGAACACTTACATATATTTACAGGTGGTTAGAATACATACAGGACAGTACAGGGTAGAGTTAGACATTAATCACCTTGGATTTCCACCTTGAAGGTGATTGAGTCACCTGCCGTTGAACATTGGTAGACGCCAGCATGGGTTCTATCCACAGTTTGGATGCACAGTTTCTTCACTCGGCCGTCTGACTGTAGGTCTACATCACCCTGGAGCAGCTTGGATCCATCCTTGGACCAGAAGACCTCAGCTGTTGTGCCCTGACAGAGCTCGCATCGGAGAACCAGAGGAAAGCCCTCTTGCACTGACTTGCTCCTCTCGTCTTCTGGAAGCTCACAGAACTCCACAGGCAGAGCTGGACGTTTTTGGTTGGTTGTTTTGAAAAAAGAACGATTTATTGTTAATTTCCTGAAATCATGGATATTGACTAATTTCCTGTGTAACCTTTAAAGATTAGGGTTAATTTAGATTATTCTAAGGCAGGAATGTAAAAAAAAAACTGAACAAAGTCGGGAGAAGAACAACGCATATACTCAAAACCGATCTCAATAAAAATAAGGAAGTTAAGAGGAGTGTATCAAACCAAAGCAAAGGTTATCGGCTAGTTTGGACACACCGATATCAAATAGAACAAAGAAGAAGTAAAAGACAAAGTTATGAAGAAGAAATTAGTAATGAAGAAAAGCAACATGAAGCACCAGCAGACTGAAAAGAGCCCCAAAGCCAACATATAAGTAATGACATATTTAACATTTAATACTGAAAGTTTAGGTATGAAGATATGAATTATTTAACATATATATAAACAGAGAAGATCCCTTACCCTAATGCCGCCTTACCCTTACTAACCAGAAAAAAAGTTAAGTAAAATAATCAGTTTCCTTCCTGCCTCTCAGTTAGCTACTTCATTTGGTTAACATTGCCACTAAAGGTGCTATGCATCTCTCAAACAGACAAACAAATGACTGCATGAAAGAAATGTAGCGCAGCGCAACTACAAACCATTGGTTAGAAGATTATTAAGGACAATTATTACCAGCTGTTTCAGCCAGTTAGTGGCTCAACTCCAAACGGATTAGAAATGGTAAGAACTTCTGTTCGTTTGTCACCTTTCACATCCACGCTGAACTGGATGGCATCATCCTTAGTCTCACATTGATACACTCCAGAATGAGAACTCTGGGCCGACTGGATCGTCAGTCTCCTGATATTTCCATCCGACTGGATGTCAACTCCAGGTGGAGGTATAAGTTTTGCTCCATCTTTGTACCAGTGTACTTGTCCATTGGGGTCAGAGAGCTCACAGAGTAGAGCAACGGGACAGCCCACCATGACTGTTTGTGTCTGATCAGCCTCAGACATGGCTGAAAACTTCACAGGAGCTAAAAGATTGAATATAAGAAATACAATTAATTTTGAGAACATATTATGAATATAGAATGATCTTAAAAAATGATAAATATAAAAAATACTATAAATTATTTAAAATAATTATATAATATAATAATTGAACTTTGAATAAGGTTTCAGCATGGTAAGAAAATATGAAATAATAATAAATCTACATAAAATAGCACATACAGGCCAGAAACAAGTTCAAGAATGGGTTTAATTAGTAGTTAGTAGTAAAAAAGGCCTTAATTTCTTTGTCAATTTATTAATGATATTTTTTGTATCCCTCTGGTGCATCTATCTCTCGAAAAGCAGCATCTATATTTGACACTACTTAAAGCATAAAAACACATTTTATTTGATTTTAGAAAACCCCCACAAAACCCTAACAACTAGTTATTTACCCAAGATGATTGAAAAGAAAACAAACGAAAGCAGACAGTTTGTTTCTTTTACCATCAACATAAAACGTCATGGCATCATCAGTAGTTGGGCAGGTGTATTCACCTGCGTTGTATGGCAGCGCTGATTCAACAGAGCGAGCTCGTACAGAACCCTCCGAACCACCAGCCTGCCCATTCAGGTCAAGCAGCTTTAGCCCATCCTTGTACCAAGACACTCCTGCGCAAGGATCCGATATCTCACATGACTGGTTCCTCTCAGTCTCACAAACTGCCGCTGTGATTCTCACCGGATGGGCTGTGATGACATTTGGTAGTGATATCGAAAGAGAATGACATCAGTTATTAGCCATGGTATGAATGGGATTTATTTGTTAACACTTCCAGTGCAATGTCCCCACTACTGAGATTAGCTACCTCAATTGCTACCGATGGATATTAGCAGTCCTAAATAATCAGGGTCTTGGTACACAGATGTGTTGTTAGTGTTTGGATGGAGGAACTATTTTTGTTATGTGGAGACAACTACATAAGAGTTAGACTTTTCCACACATATATTAACCATGTTACGCAACTTAATCTACAATTTCACAAGCCACCCAAGCATTGCATTGGCTTTTAAAACTTTATTCAGCTCTGATTTAAATCACAGATAAGGGTAGAAATCTCAAAGATTGTGATACACAATCTCCTGATTTCTACAAAGCATCAACATCCATTCTCTTGTCTGATAATGGTAACTATTAAAATCACCTTCGACATCCACTTTAAGCGCAATGTCATCATCACCATCATCATCCCACTGACTGTCACATGCCCTTGACAGATAGACCTCTTCTGATTGGAGGGCAGATACTTGCTTAGCCTTATGAGCTTGTAATGAATACCCATTAGCTCTTTGCTCAGAGTAATCTAAGCATGGTAATGCATCTCCTTGTATCTCCAGGGTGTTTCCCCCTGTTTGGATGGCTGTCAATTTCATGTTGTAATACGACTCTTCCATTGGAATAGGTACGGTTTGTCTTGTGTTATGCAATAAGTCTTTGGATTGAACGGTTGTAGAGTGCCGCAGGTCAAATTCCTTCCCTGCCATCACAGTCATTGCCTTCAGAGGGCTGTGTATGACCTGAGGTTGCGGGGATACGACCTCAGGTGAACTACAAATCCCTCCTTTTTGCAGAGAGCCACTCTCTGAGATGTTGATACCAGCACCCACCCTTTGTAAAATAATTGGCTGGGAGGAGTCAAGGAGCTTCACCGATTGGACAGTTGCCATCTGACAGATGTTACCGAGCTCCTTTGACTGTGCCTTGACAGACTGTGAGGAGTCCCAGAGGTCCACTGATTGGGCAGTGACAGACTGTAAAGAGTCAGAAAGCTCATCCAATTGGCTTATATTTGCGGTCTTGCTGGAGTTACGCAGCTCACCTGATTGGACATTTCTGCTGAAAGAGTTGCTGACCTCCTCCGATTGGACAGTTGCAGACTTTATAGAGTCACATGGGTCATTTAATTGGAAGGATTTAGTCTGTAAGCAGCCAGAAAGCCCACCTGATAGGACAGTTGTAATCTGGTTGGAATTTGCCTTTGCCTGGATAGTTTGGGTCTGTAAGGAACAAGACAGCTCCACTGATTGGTGACTTTCAGTCTTTGAGCAGCTTGACACTCCCACTGATTGAACAGTTTCAGCCTGTAAGCAACTAGACAGTCCTTGTGATTGGATAGTTTTTGCTTGTAAGCACTGAGACAGTCCCACTGATTGGTTCTTTTCAACTTGTAAGCAGCTAGACACTCCCTCCGATTGGAAAGTTTCAGCCTGTAAGCATTTAGACAGCCCCACTGATTGGAGCTTTTCTGTATTTGAGGAGCAACAAAGTTCCTTTGATTGGGTATTTTTCATCTTCGAGGACTTGCAGATTTCCTGGGATTTGAAAGCAGTACACCCTTGGGCACTGTTGGGTTCCTCTGCTTGGCAGGTTGCAGTTTGCAGTGCAGCACAAAACTTCTGAGCTTGGGCAGTCACTGTGTGCATAGAAGTTGTCACGTTTTCTAGAGGAGCTGGTGAATGCTGTGTATTGCGTCTGAGATGCTCAATTTGGACTTCTGTAGGCTGTATAGAGTGACGGTTTGCTCCGGGTCCCACCATCACTGCATACGTGGATTCAGGGCAATCCACATCAACAGTTGTCGCTTGTCGTCTGCTGGAAAGCACTTCTGAAAATACTGGAATTTGCTCATCATAACCTCCACTTGTTGGGTTAAGAGCTGGAGTTGGCCCGGAATGCTTTATATATTTACAGGGCTCTCCTATCTTTCGGGAGACCCAAGAGTTCGGCTTCTGCAAGATGGTTTCGTCTTCTGTTGAGTTAGCCACTGCAATGTACTGCCTTGGCTCTGTCGCTTGGTCCGGCGAGAGTCTGGGAGGTACAGCTAGAGGCATTATGATGTACACAGAGATAAAGTTTTTCAGTTTGGTTGTTTGCCTCAATAGTTCTTCTTAAAATAGTACTGTACATCATTGTGGGTTAGCATGGAGGAGTTATGGGATGATCCATTGCAAAGACAATTTTGAAGAGGTGCGACCATGGCAAACCATGGTCTTGCGCTAAAAATGTCGTAGACCCTTGATACTATAGCACCCCTGATCAGTGTTAAACCCCATTACTCCTGCCTACAAAAGGCCATTATACCAATAAGAGTAGAACAATTAATTGTCAATGCAACAGAGGTGATTCAGACCAGCACAGTGAATGATGGGTTCTTGTGATGGACAAATAAGATGGGCTTCAAGAGTAGAGAGTTGCTTGTGACAAGCAAAACAAAGATGGCTGTTAAGATGAAGAATGACATGACATGACAGACAAACATATACGTTAGTATCAAGAGTATGACTGCTTCGAATCATCTTGATTTGTCATTTGAAGCCAAAAATAATCTGCAGGAAATGAAATGAGAGTGGGTCATGTCTGAAAGCACGTTAAAAAATTATCAGAAATGATAGAAATACATATATTTTATAGATGTCACAAAGTGACATCTAACAGTTCAATACACCACTTTGGTTAGTGGCAAGTATGTACTGGGTTAAAATGGATGATTCTAATCAAATGTTTCACCTTTTGTGTCCATAGTGCTTTCGTGAGACTCATCAGATACTGCCCCACTGTCGTCACCAGTGTGACACTGATATGCTGTACAGACAAAGCCAAGAAAACAAACAATGAGCTCATAGCTTTACTGTAATAGGGTATTGTTTTCTGAAAGATTCCTCAACAAATATGAAAAAGATGGAACAACACCTTTTTTGTCCACATTAAACTGCACTTCGTCTTTTCTCTCACAGCCAAACCTCTTCTCACAGGATAAGCCTCCTGAAGGGAGGGACATAGTCTGTTTGGCAGTTTCTGATTGGCTGTTGTTTTGTGGGTAGATCTGTGTTCCATCCTTGTACCAACAGGCTTTGGCAACTGGGTCTGAGATCTCAAACTGCTGAACGATGGGGCTCTGTGCTTCAATAGGTTTGGTCTTCTCAACTGCAGAACCAGGTGGATATGTCACATGCAGAGCTGCATCAGTGGGATCATTTCAGTGTTTGTTATTCTAAGGTGTTTTATATCAAAAACATTAGCTTCTTATGATTATAATTGTAAAGGGGCTACTTAAAAAAGCTATGAGAAGAGAATTAGTTTAAAAAACAAAACCAATGACACAAACAACACAGACAATCACCTTCGTTTTGAATAATTAACTGGGCAACATCGTCTGCTGTTGCGCAGTAGTAGGCTCCAGAGTTGGAAGAGTGGGTCGGTTCAATTACGAGGGTCTGCTCGAAGCCTCCAGTTTCAAAGCCAGGTTGGCTTTTTACAGCCTGCTCTTTGTCCTGCGGCCCCAACACCAGGACTGCAGAGTCTGACCTCTGACCTTGCAGTTCCAAGGGACTGGTTACCTCAAGCAACTTGCTTTCCTCAACCTCCGGTGAGGATAGCAATGGCAACGTTGGAGCTGAAGACGAGCGTTCACAAAGGTAATTGTGAATGGCAGTGCATCGACTCATTGGTTAAGAGAGAGGCGGGGAGGGGTTAAAGTCCAAGTGTCTTTACAAATTGACTGTTTTGTTAGTTTGTTGTTATGATTCTCAGAGTTATAGAATAGTGAGGTTATATAGGTGTAGCTCTGAAGCTAGCAACATCGGTTATTAGCGGAAAAATACAACCGATACAGCTTCAAACCATCCAACTTTTAGTGACAGACACACTAAATGTTACAGTAAGACATCAAGTCTCCTACAAGAACTAACACACTATCGTGTTCAAGATTCAACCAAACATAACAAAAATCACCTTTGACATCCACAGTGAACTGGATAATGTCATCAGAGGTCTCACAGGTGTACCGCCCCGCATGAAAGAGCTCAGCTGATTGGACAATGAGCCTCCTGAAGGAGCTGTCAGAGTTAATGTCCCAGCCATTCTGTGGGCAGAGCTGGCGGCCATCTTTGTACCAGCACACCTCAGCGGTGGGCTCAGTGACCTCGCACTCCAGTTCAAATGCCGCACCCACTTCAAACGCCTTGGTTTGCTCAACATCAAAACTAGTAGAGAACTTCACCGGTATGGCTATCAGGGTACATTTTGGACAAAACCAAGTAAAAAATGTTGAAATGCATTGAAAGGGGTCAAACGTAGCTAAAGATTAAGATTTTGGTGGAATGGCTTTGACAATGAAACAGAATGTCAAAACAGAGTAATCTGGGAGCTGTTAGTGGTGTCAAGAGAAACAGGAGGTTGGATTACAGTAGTATTGTTATTACTACACAAGACAAAAAGATATGGGTCACCTCTGATCTCCACTCGAAACTCCATGGTATCATCCTCGGAGGCGCAGCTGTAAACACCAGAATGACGAGGTTCGGCGAATTGGACAACTAAAGTCCTTGTGTGGCCTTCTGATTGGATTTCTAATCCAGAGTTTGAAAGAAGCTGCGTGGGACCATTATACCAGCAGACCTGGGCCTCTGGGTCTGAGACCACACACTGCAGTACAATGGGGCAGCCGGCCTCAATGGTCTTATTCCTTAGTTGTTCTGGAATCGCTGAGAACTTCACCGGTGGAACTAAAGATATGTTCGAATTTGTGTCTTAGAAACAGCCTTGAATACAATTTCCTAAACATTAACAATCAACTAAGGGCTAAGTTTCAAGATGGAAGAGCCTTAAAAGTATTGCATGTAAGAAGGTAAAAACGGTTAATATCTGAGCTAAGGCAGAGCTTTTGGTTAATTAATGTTTGTTACAATTCCAGCATAGTAAGTAACAAATCATCAAATCACCTGTGACGTCCACGTTGAACGTGATGGCATCACCTTTAGTCTTGCAGCTGTATAACCCAGAGTGAATAAAGTCTGCAACGTCGACTAACAACGTGCGAGACAAGCCATCGGTGAGCATCTCTACTCCGCTCTGAGGCAGGAGCTTGGAGCCATCCTTGTACCAGTGCACTGTGGCCGAAGGGTCTGAGAGCTCACACTGGAGCTCCATCCGGGAGCCAGTATGGATGGCCTTTTTTCTCTCCGCATCTGGGAGTGGTGTGAACTTCACAGGGTGGGCTATGGACGCATGCAGTCATTGGTCATTTACAAGTTGTTGCTGGTCATTTATTAAGACTTTTGAAGGAAATGTTAAATGACAAGATCACAACAGGAAGTTGTTAGTATGACAGAAACGCGCAAACTTTTTTTTGGAAAGGCCCACTCACCCTCTACTTCCACATTGAATCTGATGACATCATCGATGGCATCGCAGCAATAGACTCCAGAGTGTGAGAACTCTGCCAATTGGATGACAATCCGCCTCATTGTGCCTTCTGATTGGATGTGAAGGCCCTCAGTTGTTTGTAGCTCCACCCCATTCTTGTACCAGTGCACTGGGGCTGCAGGGTCTGACAGCTCACAGTACAGCACAATAGGGTTCCCCTCTTCTATAAACTTATTACGGTCCATTTCTGATAGGGGGGAGAACTTCACCAGAGGAGCTGTAAATTCCGGGACAAAAACAAACACTCCTTTAACATTGTTTTTAAGGTCAATAATATGGTAATAAGCAAAGCATGTGAAGGACAGCTATTAACAAATAATAAAAGGAATAGTAAAAAACTGTAGTTAGTATTACACAGTGATTTAGTAGTCCTCATACTGTAAGCAACCTTGAATGTACCTTGAATGTATAATGCGGCAGAATCCCGAATGCCGTACGCTATGAATGTGATCTCCGCCCCGTTGTCTGTTTCTCGTACACCCCTGATGCGTAGCGACTGGTGCGTCCGAGACCGCCTCGTCGTGTAGCGGTCGTCGTCCTGCAGCTGAGTGCCGTTCAAGAACCACGTGCCGATCACTGAGGCGGAGAGCTCGATGGAGAAGCAGGCCTCCTGGCCCTCTGGCACCAAGGCGTCCTGAAGAGGAGCCTGGATCCTGGCCACGGGGACTGAGGAGAGACCGTGGCATATGATGATTTGTACTTGCCGGCACCCTTGTTTTATTAAATTCAACCGAGGACTACTAGACCATCTTCTAACTTTTTTCCGTCAACTCCATCCATGATACCCTGCGTTGTTTCCGTTCATTCTTCACTCAGATCTTGCTCATGCAGTACCTTCAAATGTTGTAAATATTCCTATATTGTCTGCATGCTTCAATTGTTCTCAGCCTCGTCTGTTGATGTTGATTAGGTTGAGGTTCAGACTAAGTGGCTAAAGGTGAACCAATCCATTGTCCGGCTCACCTAAGTGAACCGCTCGGGGGAACTCCACGTTGTTGCTCTTTCCGTACTTGTTGACGCTGCAGATGCGGAAGCGGTAGTCTGCCTCGCAGGGCACGCTGTCCCCTAGGATCTCTACGGAGGTGGCCGAGTCTGTGGTCAGACACTGGAGCCACTCCTGGGAGCCCGTCCCCACCTCCTGCCGCTCCAGGACATAGCCTGATGGGGGGTTCTTTCGTGAGTCCTGGGCGGGAACCCAGGAGAGCAGAGCGGCGTTGGCTCGTTCTGTGTTGATCTGAATGCTCACCGGACAGCTGGGAGGGCAGTGTTTGGCAGCTGTGACGGACACAAAACAGGGCATTGAAGACATTCTTTGTTACAGGTAATTCATCTTAATGGGCGTACATGTTTGTAGTTTATATGCTAGGAGGTAATATAATCAATTTGTGCAGGAGGAGGCCTGTTCTATTACTATTTGTAAATACTAGAACTACTGAACCCAGCATTCTTCATCTGAAATCGTGTTTAAGTAGTCCTAGGTACAAGTAGTACAACAACAAGTTGTGACCTTCTCTTCTTGGGCATTATAATTGTCTCTCTCTTGTCAGTCTTAGTCACATGAAGACTGCTTCAAGACTAATGAGGACCAAAAACTGACATGAAATTGCCATGTCTGGCTGCCTTTGAGATGCCATCATATCCACTGTTTATTACCTTTCACTCTGAGCTGAGACGAGGTTTTGGACCTGCCCACAAAGAACATGACCAGTCCCGAATCTTGAGGATTAGTGTTGACGAACACCAGGATATGAGTTCGACCAAATGATTTGAGAATGGTCTGGTGCGTCTCTCGCAGTTCCACTCCCTCTCTGTACCAGTGGATGTCCATCTCCTCCTCCTCCACCTCAACACAGAATGCAGCGTTTTCTCCCTCCAGGACGTCCACTTTCCTCGGCAGCTTCCGGACAATGGTGCCTGTGAAGCAGGTACATTAAAGGAGGTCCATGGAACAGAAAATCCAAGAGCAGTTACTGGCCTTTTCCCTGAATCAGTATCGCTGAGATCTCGCTCCTATTCCTTCAACATTGTGCGCACACATACACCTGCTTTCACGGTTACCTTTCACAGCCACCTCCGCGATGCTGCGGCCCCCGTCGGGCATCTCACAGAGGTAGATACCATCGTCGTCCACGCCGATGTCCCGGATGGTCAGCCTCCTCTTGGTGCCCCATTCCTCCATGCCGTACTTGGCGCCCGGCTGGAGCCGGCGGTCCTCCAGGTACCAGGTGATGGGGACCGAATCCTCAGGGACCTCGCACTCCAACACGGCCAGGTCCCGCTCCCACACCTCCAGATCGATCAGCGGCTGCTTGAACCTCACCGGAGGCTCTGGAAGAGGTGAGGTAGTAAAAGTGTAGAGTAAGACATTTTATTTGGAGACACTTGACCTTTTATTAGTCAGTCACTGGTAATTCTTTAGGGAAGCATTAAATGTATTAAATTTTATCCAGCTTTATCTGATTTAAAGTCATTTATTTTTTATTTATGTCATTAAGGAGCAGGTACCTTTTGGCAGGGAGTCAAACACACGGAGTCACACCAGGTATAGTCTTATTAGGTTTTCTTATATATAGACTTTATGACTGTAATGTACAACACAGCTTTCACTATCACACATTGCATCAAAGCTATGGCTGTTTCTATTGCCATTGGAAATTACAACGGCAATTGGTATAACCACACATATGGCTTAATCTATTGATATTACAATCTTATAATCCATATTATTAAATAAGTTCATATTTGTTTAAATATGAACTATTTTAAAGATGTTATTTATTGCAAAACATTAATCTCTGGCGTTAGTTCTGGAGAACTATTTTTGAATAACTAGAGAAAATGTCCTTTCCTCGAATTGATCTACCTCTGCTTATTGACATAATGAACACAATTGACAATTGACTGACTAAATAAAAATTAAAAAGATATTGCTGAATACCATCAAAACATAAACATAAGGAACAATTAAAAAACTGAATTTACAGCTTGCTGGACTGCAGCATAATTTGTCAATTGTATTCCGTCTTAAATATCAGCGCAGTAAACAGATAGGAGAAATCATGAGAGAAGTTGCTTATTTGATGCTGAGGTATGAAGAGATCATTAACACGCTCAAGTGTTAGTTAGGAAATAAACTGTTTGTAATGGACACCATCGGACAGTAACAGACCGTTGTAAACAAAAGAATGTGGACTGCATTTAGAAACAACACCACACTCTGTATTTGTTATCTAACCATAGTGGTTGAACTAAGCTCTGAATCATACTATCCATGATTGTTTGAATGTGACAGACTATCTTACAATTGTCTTTGATCAAATCTACATCTCAACTACATAGCAACATTTACAGCTAGGTGTGGCTTATATTTTGGGTGTGGATTAACCCCGGATTCTAAAACAAAATTTCTCAACAAGTTCTGAAAACAAATTTTGCAGGTTAAGTTGCGATTTTCAATTTGTAAATATTGCTTAAGAAAATATATTTCCTGACTACCATTACAAAATGAAAAACAAACCTTTTGCAATAGCAATCTGATGTTATAAATGCAAACATATGAAAAATACAATACATATCCTTCATTAATTGTCTCTTAAGCTTTGACAATTGTTGTATGACTTGATAAAATATCAAAATATTGGACTCATATGATCATGAAACGATTAGTCATAGCCTAATGGGTCTTAACTCCAACACCCTTAAGAGTTAGGACTTGTTGACAGCTGTCAAATAATTATTCACTAAAACCTAGTAGGTCTGTCTATTGCTTGAAGTGTTATTGAGACTGTTTTGATGTACATGTATATGAATACCTGCTACATACAATACCTGATTTATACAATCAAATATTGTTACAAGAATGCAAGACAAAAAAGAAAAAACACAATTTCTCCATTCCGGTTTGTTCCCAAACTCAACACTGACCTCTGCCCTGAGTACACTTGCCATATATCCACTGCCGCAAATTCTACAGTATCTGAATCAGTCTCCCTTTTACAATCAGTGCTTCCAACATTAACTCTAATCAACTATAATATTTATAGACTCCTTGTTCTCAAAGGTTCGAGGTTACTCGTGACGTCAATCAGATTGGAAATGATGCGTGTTTTAAACTTATTTCTAATACTTTGCTCAAAGAATGTCCCCGCCAAGTACAATTTAAGAACTATTTTCTGGGGAGGCTTATTTTCGAGTGTGGCCTATCTTCCACTTTACAAACATAAATTCTTCATTATCTTCCACTGTGGTTTATTTTAGATTGAGCATTTCATCTATAATGATCCATGAACAAAATATTTGAATTGAACTGATGATATTTGTATTTGATCATTTACTAAAAAAACGCTTAATCTGTCTCTAGATTTGATGCATTTCCTGTTGATCCACTATCGGTTCATTGCTAATCGTTGCAGCAATAAATCAATTATAGGTGAAAAAACCTTACTTATGTAGAGGTTCAAACCAAGGCTTTATCTGTGTACAGGGAGTTGTCAAATTACAGATACAATGCTCGCTGTTGGGGGTGTTGGACCAAACTGCATCCCCAAGAGAAATCAGATCCCATTCCCTTAAGATCTTAATCACATGGTTCCCCTCTCCCCTAGACTTTTCACACGCTGTGACTAAGCAGTCATTGATATCTATAGCGATTGGAATCTACCTTCAGCTGATGAACTTGGACCACTTTGACATTTCATGTGACAGATATTTAGACAGTAAGATCACTTCTAAAGTTGCATGGCAGATAGGGAGTGGGTATGGTGTTTAAAATACAGTGATTATTACAGGGGGGGTGTTTAATGTTTTTTTTGCATTTTGATTATGATTTTGAATTGTGCCGAATATATTGAATGAATATATCAAATATTTTATTTAGCTTCCAAACAAGGGGTTGGGTTGACAACAACAATGATACTTTCCAGATGAACTTACTTACCTTTCACAGTCAAATGTACAGCGCTTAGCGTTTGTCCCGCAGTGTTGGACGCAGCGCAAACATAAACTCCATTGTCCTTCTGCTTACAGTAAAGCACCTTCAGAGTGAAATATCCCTCTCTATCCTCATAGCACAAGTAACGTCTCCCAGAGAGAATGAGCCGGCCGTCCTTCCTCCATATAATCTCCGGTTTGGGTTTTCCGGTCACAAAGCAGCGAAACTTGGCATGCTTGCCCTCAGTCACCGCGAACATCTTCACTTTGGTGGACTTGGTCATGCCGTCGTCTCTGAGTCTATTGGACACCAGCCTGCCACTTCTCTGCTTGCCCTGGTGGGCCTTCCAGTGGCTGTTGTTGTACCCGTTTCGATTCCCATCGTCCCCCTGCCCCGGGCCGGCATCCACCAGCAACACCGCCCCTGCCAGACCCTCGCCAAACTCATTCCTGGCCTTGCAGGTGTACACCCCGCCGTCGGGGGCGCGCGTCTTGAAGATCTTCAGCTGGAACCAGCCACCATCCTGGCAGCCCACGCTGAAGTGCGTGCTCTCGAAGATCTCCTGGAGCTTGCGCCCGTCCTTCTCCCAGACAACGTCAGGCCTCGGGTTCCCCCACAGCTTGCAGGAGAAGACGGCGTCGTCCCCGCGGCCCACGCGGGTGGAGAGGGGCTTGATGAGGAACCGAGGCTTGTTCTCCTCCCTGACCTCCAGCTCCTGGGCCTCGCCCTCCACCTTGAGCGTGGCGGCGGCGTACGTCTCCCCGATGCTGTTCTTGGCCTTGCAGATGTACTGCCCGCTGTCCTCCGAGGTCACTGAGGAGATGATGAGGTTGTAGACGTTGCCGTCCTCGAACACGCGGTACCGCCCCTGCGTGTCCATCTTGAGGTTGTTGCTCTCCCAGATGACGGCGGGCCGGGGGTCTCCGCCGATCTGGCACTTCAGAACGGCGTCGGTGCCGCTCTGGACCACCACCGGCCTGGGGTAGGCCAGGAAGCGGGGTGCTCCGCCAAACACGTCCATGTCTGCTCCAGGGCCAGCCTCTACTCAGCAGCTCAGTCGCTCACTGCCAACGCCGGGGCGGGACTGGCTCGGACTGGGACTGCGCAGTACAAGTATCTGAGGCACAAGGATCACAAAGTGGAATGAAGAGGACATGTAAACTACTAACGGGGTCAAATATCTCGGCTCAACCCACTAGTTTGCTGATCATGTATGCAGTAGGCTACAATACAAGGTTCTGTTCTTTATCTTAGTCCTTATGCGTTCCCTCTATACTGCAGCCCTCTATACTGATCCATCACCAACAGTTTTAGGCAAGTTCCCATCACTGGAATGTTTTTTTTTGTTGAGTTAGAGTGTTAGAATCCATGCTAAATAAGGCTCCTTTTGTTAGACCTATACCATATCTGATGGTTACTCTGTGTGAATGTGTTTTTAACTGGATAGTATTTTTGACGGATGTCATTTGATTGCATCTGTCTTCGTAAGAAAACAGGGAAAACACTGGTCCAGCCCGACTGGGGTAGGGTGTAGTACTAGGTGGAGCGATGTGGCTTGGTCCTAACAGCAGCCACAACACAGATAGGCAACACAGCTGGTGCCGTATTTCAATGGGAAAGAGCTTAATATAGCGAGTGCTAAATAAAGACCTGCAAAGGAGTGTGTGTGTGTGTGTGTGTGTGTGTGTGTCTCAGGTATCACAAAGAACACTATGAACCCCACATGCTCACAAAAACACTGACGAAACTCACAGCAGATCTTTCTGAGATCGTACAGCGACCATACCATTGCCCAACAGACCCCACTGCAAACAGACTCACAGAAAGCAATACAAAGTAGACCAAGTAGAGACCTTACAGAGACCTTACTGCAACCATAGAGACCTTACAGAGACTATAATAAGACCTTATATTCCTTACAACAGCATTACAGAACCCTACAGCGACCAAAAGAGAGACCATATACAAAGAGCTTACGAAAACGCTACAGCCACATAACAGCCACCTTACAATGGCCAAACCGAGACCATATCAGGACCATACAGAGACTTAAAGGCGACCAAAGAGTGACCATACTTACCATACCTCCATACTTTATTGAGACTTTACAATGAGTGACAATGCCAAGACCATAAAGTGACCTTACAGGTCTTATTGAGACCCTACAGCTGACACACAGAGGCCTTACAGAGACCATACTGTGGCCATGCAGAGGCTTCACAGTCCAAATATGTGTCAGCACCATGTTTGTTGGTTGCCATCGGCAACAAATTCCCCCTCAAAATGTCAGCTAATGGCACTGTAAAGCCCCAGAACATCACAGTTAAAGACGGATTAGTCCAAGGCTAGACATCTCTTCGTGAGGTTTGATCCATACGACAGCAGTGTGACCGTATACTATTGGTTTTTGGTTTCATTATATTTATCTTACAGGTCTCTCTGCTGAGCTTAGCATTGGGGGTTGAGCTGGTTAACTAGGAAATAGACATGTGTATACAATACAGGCCAGTCACAAACCCAAATCCAAAATCACAAAAGAACATTTAAAGATCATCCGAGACATGAAAGGCCTCTGATAATAAACATTCACTCAAAATTAATAGAGGAGCCATAGGACAGATTCCAATATTACAACAGTTTCAAAATAATGCTTCAATTGAGGGTTGAGGAGAAAGCTGAACAAAAATTACAACATAAGTGGTAAAAGTAATATGTATAATTACCCTGTTTATTTATTGTAATACACAATACAATAACATACACATACACTGCTTCATATAATCAATAAGTGCAAGATAAATTACTCACAGGGTCAGTGTTTTCTATAATCTTCATGTTATTTGGTTATTTCAAATGTTGTAGAAATGCATCATATCCTGTAGCCAACGCACACTTGAACTTGTACCGATTGTAACATCCACAATTCTGTTTTTATTTTTGAAAAAACTATTTTCTTTGTGTCGACACACACTTCGGACACATTTCATTAGAGGAAAATCTGTGAGGTCAATGCGTTGAAAGTGGTTTAAATATCACCCAGGAGGTTTTAAAGAGGGGGGTTGGGATTGCCCCTCGTGTTTACTTGTCTGGTTTAATTGGAATGACCTCTGCCCCCTTGTGAAGTTGGGCCACGTATCCCTCACATGACCTACCTCGCGTCGGAGTCCTGGAGCGACAACGTCAACATACATTCCGCACTCGCAGAAATTGTCTTCTAGCTAAGAAATCGACTTCGCTTGTCTTCAACGGCCGTGCCTTCCGACGCCCCGCTCTGGCATGTGGTACGAAATAAATCCAGTTCAAGTGTCCCTCGTGCTTTGCCAGTACATGTTTTTTTAAATCTTGAACGACTTCGCGTTTTGGAGGTGAACTTCTTTTCGTTCAGAACGGCTACAACTTCAGAGCGGTCCCCGCAATCTGTGTAGCGTTCTGCCGTTAGACACCCGGAGTGTCATTGTTCGTGGAAGACCGATAAGTGCTTTTGCAGCTGCCACAGTCCCCTAAAAATACCGGCCGCCTCGATGACAGCAGCAAGGATAAGCCAGGCTCTCCCATTCACTTGCTAGCGAGGGCTAAATAAAGCTATGGATGACTGGGCTCAGGGCAGGCTGCTTAGCTTACTTCAGACCTTGCAATAAAAACCTAAGAAGAAGGCATGGGTTCTCGTCTCTCCAAATCTTTTATGCCCATCACCCACATTTTGTAACTTAAAGCAGAATCAGGTCCTCATGGTGGGTGAGCTGTGTCAATCAGGTGGACAGGATTGGACAGAGGCCTCAATTTAGAAATTGCCAAAAATCGTCTGCAAGTAAAAGAGATGGTGCATGCATACATTTGGGAGAAGACATGTCCAACAGACAATTCATTCTGTACTCTTTTTCTAAGTCAAAGTCCCCATGATTTGCTTTTTTTTCCCCACATAATTTTTCATACTTCTACTGACCTTGAGCCCTCAGAAATATGGAAAGAGTTTCCCAGACATTATTCCTGCAGTCTATGATAAGTTTATGTTTATGATAAGATTAGTTACTAACAAGCATCTAACTATTAGCCTGCCCTACAAACAACAAGGATGGAATGATGGTAACTTGAAATCTATTGATATCTAACTATTAGAGTCACCCCCTTTAACCAACCACAAAGATACAAGTTCATTCAAATGAGGGAGAACTACAGGATAATGTTATCTCTGGGATACTCCCAGGAGAGCACAGAGAAAACCAGGACTCTCCTGGGAAAATCAGGAGGGATGGCAAATAGGATTGTCTAAAACAGGAAGATAGGATAGGAAGTTAATTCTCTGAACCTGTGTTCCTTATGCTATTGTGTGTTAGTTTATTCAGAATTAAAATTAAGTTTGTGTTTACATATTTTTTCTTCAGGTACATCCAACATGGCTGCCAAACAGAATCCATTCTCTCTCTCACTCTTTCTGAATCATCACACTATTTGATTAGTAGCAAGGGTGAAAAGCAAGCATTCTCCAAAGCAGACTCTTACACACCAAATCTTCTAAAAGACAGTGAAGAAATATATATTACACACTGCACAACAAACACACTACAGTTGAAAGGGAATGTGTCCCTAGATATGCAGATCTGTAATAAGAAAGAAAATGGAAACAGAATTTGACACAACTCAGGTCACCCACTCAGCATCTTCTACACACGTGGGGGGTCTTGGGTCTTGTGTTGGTACGCCTTACCTAGTCTTACCTCGATATGCTAACACTATAGCTAACAGGGGCTGCTTCCAAGGACTGTAATATAACTTAGCCTAACTCTCCTGGTCATGTTAGTGGACAGCCTGTGTGTGTGTGTGTGTGTGTGTGTGTGTGTGTGTGTGTGTGTGTGTGTGTGTGTGTGTGTGTGTGTGTGTGT
>JAOPJL010000089.1:15732495-15744848 GCA_027123545.1 Trisopterus esmarkii | reverse complement strand
TGTGTGTGTGTGTGTGTGTGTGTGTGTGTGCGTCTGTGTGTGTGTGTATGTGTGTGCGCGTGAGTGCGTGTGTATGTTTGTGTGTCTGTGTATGTGTGTGCGTGTGAGTGTGTGTGTGTGCGTCTGTGTGTCTGTGTATGTGTGTGCGCGTGAGTGTGTGTGTCTGTGTATGTGTGTGTGAGTAAGAGGAGCAAAAGGGAGAGACTTGTAACAACAAGTGAAGAATATAATTGACAGAATGTAAAGAGTTGTCAAATTTGTTGTTTGGTTCAACCATCCAAAACCGGACGGGGTGTCGCTCATGTTTTTATAAAATAAATCCATGTTGCCAGAATAAAAAGTAAAAGGTAATGCTTCATTTGTGTTGACAAATAACTATTCGTGAGGATTTGGCAGTTCTCTGAAATGCGTTCCAGCCAAGGAAAATAGTCTTTATTTCCCTTCAAAGTAATCAATTAAACAAACAGTTTAGTTGTAAGTCCTTAGTCCGAGGTCATTTCAATAAATATTCTTGACTTGCATAGTGGTATCAACATATAACTCTAGTTATTGTGTTGGTTTGTTGACATAGTGTATACATTATTAATCCCCGTGTTCCCCCTGCAGGCTACACCAGTGCTGACCTGCGTGCCGTGGCAGCTGTCAGCGTGCAGCTGTCCTCCAGAGAGGCTGAGCTCCAGGTGACCGGGCCCCTGAGGATGGCCCTCCCCCTGGAGCCGGGCTGGGGGCTCCAGTCAGGGGACCACGTTCCTGCCTGGCTCTTTAACCACTCTGCTGGTGGGTGCTGTCTTACCCTCAGCCCTCCGTCAGCACCAGAAGGCTCCTGCTCTGAACTTCTTTATGATGCGTGTTTAAGATGGACGCTGATGAGGGGTGCTTGTATTTCAGGTCTTAACAAAAAAAAAATCGGAGAGAAATATATTATAGCCTATACGTTCATTATGTAAACACATGGCTCTGACAATTGCAATGAATACAACAAACTAATTATGTTGAATGATTTATATATATATATATATATATATATATATATACAGTATATAATTGTTGGAGGATTCTTTTAACATATCTGGTAGTAACTGAGCCGCTGAAAAGGGAATCTTCTCCACCCTACCAGTCGTTGTTCACTTTGAAAAACAAATTCAACTCTGTTACGGTCAACAAGGGCAATGTGTGTTCCTGGGCCGTAGATCCGTCTGACAGCCCAGATCATGAGGAGCCTCTGTTGATCCGAGTAGAAAGCTCTACTTCTGGCGCTGTGGCGCGAGGCTTAGTTCCCCAGGGGAAGATCTTTACCCTATTGGATGTTGTCTGGACATTCAGTGGTCATACTGTATCGCTGTTGTCCCCACTCCTCCTCCCCTGAAGAAGTGCTTGTTAAATCATATCTTAATTAATGTTCACGATATGCCAGGCAAGGGATAGGTTACGCTCGGCTGTGAGGCTTATTGCTTTGTAGGCATTTTTTTAATGACCTGAAATGACAAATGGCTATGATGGATTATACCCAGGCTGATCATTTTGTTAGCATGAGTACATATTTAATGTACATTTTTATTAATGTTAGTTTAAAATTGTGATCATTTTAATGTAACAATAAGGCACCATTGCCAATTATTATGTTTTGACATTATACCAAGACAAATGAATGAATTAATTCATTAGTCAGCCAACCGAATTTCCAATTAAGATATAACATAACCCACCAACCAACAAATCAGTCAACCTGCATGTCCAAACAACCGGTTTGAGGTCATGTAGCCACATGTTGTTCTGTGAGTAACATGACATGGTGGCTATGTTTGTGTGGTCCTTCTCAGGGGGCTGGATGCGGGCTGGACTGGGGACGGTGGTTTCCTCCAGGGGGAAACTCACCTGGACCTTCATGGCTCCACATCTAGGATACTGGGTCGCAGCTCCTCTGTCTTCCACCAGGGGTCAGTAGCTCTCGTCTGGTTCTGTGGCTCCATTAGCAAATTCAGCTGTCATGAAACAACGATGTAATTTCTGCACAAATGACTACACAGGCTTACATCTATTAGTCTTAGGTCCGATCCCCGCTGTCCGCAGCCACATTGTGGGTATCATTTAAATCCATGTTGCCCTTTTACCCTTCCTGCTCCTCAGTGACCAGTATCTGGGTTTACTTGAAGATACTTTGGATGGAAGCATCTACAACATTACAACATCTTAACATTACATTTCCAGACAAATCTGTTTTATGTTTTTTACACAAAAAAATCCTCAAGGTTAGAATGAATATATTTTGTAGTATTGATCGTCACCTGAACGTTCTGAAGGTTCGGAGGACCTGTCTGTCGCCGTCGACTTCCTCTTCCAACACTGCCTGTCCATCATGGCCGGCCTGGGCGCCACCCTCCTCGCCATCCTGCTCCTGCTGGCGGCGCTGTGCTGCTGCAGGTAACCAGGAGCTCTCTGCACACCGCTGGCTGGGCGTAGGGGAATCCCATTGGTCAAAGGAGATCCCATTGGTTTAGGCAGGTTAGCAGTCAGGGTGTTTGACTCCTAGCCTAAAGGTTCTGGGTCCGACTCCCTCTTCAGGAGTGTACCTATGCTTGAGCGAGAAACGCTAACCCTAGCTTCAAGGACCATCACGATGATGGATATATTCTCTGGCATTGGCTGGGCAGCTTTTTATTTCTAGGTTTGGGGCAGCCTTACATTGTTGAAGAAGGACCTGTTCCTGAAGTGCAGACAGTCCACTCAAGGCCACTGCATTCACCCCGAGGCCACTGCATTAGGCCGAGACATCGGGGTTGACTCTTGGTTTATAACCGCTGTGTGGAACTTCCAAATTGCAGATCTGTGCCACACAGGACAATTCAGCATATGAACTGAGAGCTGAAATCTTTGATTACATAACTTTTGGCTCACGCAGTTCAAATACAGCGGCTATAAATGATAGATGCTGAAATTGATTTTGATGAAGACATCCAGTACCACATGTCTGAATGGTAGAGGTGATTATGCCTCATGTGCAAATGCGTTAAGTTTGCGAAACTGTCAGTTTTCTTTATCAGTTTTTTAGTTTTATTCTCTTCTTTCTCCTCTTCTGAATCTTCCAGCCAATCCAAGCCAACAGTGGCCCTTGTCTCCCGCCTGCCTCTGCCGAAGCGAGACCAAAGCACCTGGACCGGTGAGAAGGACCTGCCGGAGGGGTCCAGGAGGGAGTCCCGGCCGAACCAGGAGAGCCTCTTAAACATACCGGCCGCGGGAAAGAGCAACGACTCGGCCTTCTACAGGGAAAACGCCATGGCCCTCGAGATGGAGTCTCCCAGGGAGGGGAAGCAGACCGCCGCCGGCCGCACAGATCACCTGACCGGCCTCCCCGATCACCTGACCGGCCTCCCCGATCACCTGACCGGCCTCCCCGATCACCTGACCGGCCTCCCTGATCACCTGACCGGCCTCCCCGATCACCTGACCGGCCTCCCTGATCACCTGACCGGCTTCTCCCAGCAGCTTGGTGCTTCTCTGTCGCTGGACGACAGCCTGTTCTTCTACAACCAGCCGATGGCCATCCTCCACGCTCCCGCGTTCTTCCACGTGGACCAAGAGCGCTGCAGATCGTCCGCCCCGCCCCAGCACCCGCCGACGTCCAACGCTCCTCCCGTCGCCCCGGAAACGACACCTCAGAGCACCATCCCCTCCGTCCAGAACCAGACCGCGGTGGCGGCCAACGACGAGAATCCGCCTGATGGTCGGATTCCGACGTCAGACCCTCCGTCAACCGAGCCGACCGTCCCGGCCCCGGCCCCCAGCAGCTCCCGGGGGCCCCACCTCCCGGAGTCCTTATCGGTCCCGGGGACGCTGAACAAGGTGAGGGACAAGAGGCACTCCTGCTCGGGGCCCTTCCCCGGCCTGGGCCTCCAGGGGCCGGGCGGGGACCCGGCTCACCTGCCCCCCAGGGCCTGGTTCGTGTCGCTGGATGGGAAGCCGGCGGCGGAGATCCACCGCGCCGTGGCGGAGCAGCAGAGGCGCCCGCAGCGGCCGGCCGAGAGCCGGGACACCAGCCTGGACTCCGGGGTGGACATGAGCGAGCTGAACCCGGCCGCCGGGCGCCGGCCGGGCGTGGCCCTGGAGCGCAGCGTCACCTTTGTGAAGCACGGCCAGCGGCCGTGAGGGGCGGGGCGGGGCGGGGCGGGCGGCCGCTCACACCCTCCCCCTTCAGGCAGGGAAACGCTGCGGTTAACCTCAGTGGGGGGTGTCCCAGAGCCAAGCACCAGACCAGCAACACGCGCTGGTCCACCTCCTGATCACCAGGACCAGCCTCAGCTCGCCACCGTCAGTAGGCACCGTTCTTTGTACATTGATGGTTTTCAATGTAAACATTAATGATTCGTGTCGTGCAGTATATGGCGGGGGGGGCGTGGCGCTGATGGGGACGCGTTTCATTAGAACCCTGGGGTCAGAGTCCGGGTTCATCCGCTTCTCTCCTCCTCAGTGTGGAGTAGCGGCTGTGCGAGCGCTGAGGGTCTCTCTCTCTGCAGCCTGCTGAGGTTGGAGGTCACAGGCACACGCCAGGGCAGCGCACGGCCCGCCGCACCCGCTGAGGTGAGGCTAGAGCTGGAGACACAACGGGCACGTTGTAAGATCACCAGCTGTCACTGAGGGATTGGCCTTTGGCTGCTTTTGGCAATGTGATGAGAGGCATTACTCAACCTTCAGATATGCAATTTTAATAACGCTGAGGCAATAATAATAATTATGATGATGGCTGACACCTTGCAACATTTGCAACTTATGAGAACACCTGTTTAACTGAATTAATATCTTTAAGCATAAGTTCCCGTGAGGACTAGAAACGTTGGTCACGGTTAGTACAGGCATATACAGGGTCAACACTAGCCCTAACTGCTGGGGCCAATCTGAATCCTCAGGTCTCTTTTGTAGGACAGGTCCAATCTGAACAAGACATAAGTACTAAAAGTTTTTTTTCTATATTCAAGATATCAAGTTAACATTTCTAACAGTATTTGTCTTGCAATGGGTTTGGCCTACTACTCTTTAACTAGCACTTCTCATCTCAGATGTCGGTTGGTACTAATTTGTGTACCGATTTGCATGTGTAAAACGCATGTTCAAATGTTGCATAAATTGTTACTAAGTTCTCGAGTGAGGGAGACTCTTTCAGTGCTGTGCCTTCCAGATCCCTTCCTGTTCACCCCTTTTCCTTGCTGTATCTCGATTCATCTTGAGAAATGTGTCGTGCACCAAGCCCTTATTTTTACATATTTATATATGTCTGCAACGATGTACATGTGATATGCACTTGACTCGGCTTTAACTTATTGTAATAATTTGCCTAAGGTGTTGTATTTTTCTAAACCAGTAATTATGAAAAAGGGTGCATCCTGTATTATTGGGTTTTTCAGTAAATGTGGTTTTAAATGAGTTCTAATGAAGATTAATAAACCACTAGATGTCGCCACCGTGCAAGCTCTGCTCCTTTGTGACTGAAGGTGCATGACTGATGTTCTCAGAAACGTGTTGAGCTGTACTATTGTGTTTCTGATAACACACATGAGAATTGTAAAAGACAATTTTATAATTTCTTCTTGCAGTATTAAATTGTTTGTAATATACTACGATGGAGTCGTCGTCGTCCCCTTGAGACCAAACTGTAGCTGCGCTACTGGGCCAGAGGTTGACCAGCGGGACGAGGGAGGAACACGGATGTATAGCGAGTACATCCGTGTACTCGCTATACCCCCCCCCCCACCCACACACACACACACACTGCTCTGGTTTCACAGTCACAGAGTTCCTTGGTCCAAAGCTACCGATGTCAATGCATGCGCAAATAAAAAGCAAATGTATTTCTATGACACATCCTTGTCTGAGGGAGTGACGCAAACCACAAAACTAAAAAAAATAAAGCTTTTCATTCAGACTCACAAAAACAAAAACAGCATGCCATTCCTGTTGGGAGGAGCCCCTCAAGAGACAACCAGCATTCATTAATCAACTAGAGTGTGTCGCTTAGAAGACTGGTAGAATTATACATTTGATCTTATATAGGCCTACTATATTTACAGTAGGGTAGAAGGAATAAAGTACAACAACAAATAGACAACATCATCAACTGGTGACAAGACAAGACAATCGATGAGACGGGTTTCTCATTTGAATGATGGGAATACGAATGGTTGAGAGGAAGTTCAGCACTCATGAGCGGCTGGTCTGTGACTTGGTGGGCCACCACCACCTGATGCGCTGCTCTCAGCACCGCTAGTGCACACAGGATACGGCTATCCGAGATCAACATCTATGTGTCTGTACGGTAAGCCGACACAGCGCTTATCTTCTCTTGACTTACTTTCATTCTAGTGAACTTTTTCCTCCCAGGGGGTAGTTTCTCTCTGGATTATTTTAGCAAAAGTATGATATTGATAGTGTAAAGCATCCATCATCTACTTTTCTCTTGTTATACTGTATTTCTGTCTTTTCATCTATCTATCTATCTATCTGTCAGTCTATATCATTTCATCTATCTACCTGTCAATCTTTATAATTCCACCTATCTATCGGAAGGCCTAATATCTGGATTGCTTAAGGTGATTCATACAGGTGGAAATAATGACATTTTACCAGTACGTGGGAAGTAATAAGGTTATCGAATGTTTTAATATTCGACAGTGTGAGGTAGAAAATCTTCGGAGGAGATTTAACTATTATATTTAAATGCAGAAACTGTAAATAATACACAGTTAATAAGATACAGACATGTTCAGTTGCGCAACATAGTTCCTTAGCAGTAGCCAGTGCAAACCACAGGGGGTCGCTGTGGGGACATCAACGACCCTGGAGGAGGGGATTATGCAAACCACAGGGAGTCGCTGTGGGGACGTCAACGACCCTGGAGGAGGGGATTATGTAAACCACTTGACAGGCATGATGCACTATTACAACTTCAGGATATGTTTTAATGTCTGTTTACATGTTCTGCTGAGTCCTGACCTCCATGAGCCCCACCGATAAAGCCCTTTCCTAATACGATGCCCTATACGTTTTTTCGTTGGATTTTCACGTTTTGCATCCACACGATAACGCTTTACGAAGTACCCTCATCAACACGAAAACAAGTAAAATGGTGTAGGTTTACGAGGCAGTAGGGAGTGTGACATTTTTCTAAACCAAGAAAACCACGAGTCTGCAAATTGCTTTCTACTCCAGAGTGATTTCATAGTTTTCAGAAAGCTACGTTTTCGCTTGTCCACAAGAGGTACCTCATGGAATTGCACACTTTTGACCGATAGAGATCTAGTTCAGTCGTTACTTAAATCGTATCCTACATTTGGAAGAAACAGTGGGTTTAAGTTTGTTCTCCATGTGTACATGGGTTAAATATATATATAAATATACATAAGACGTGAGGATAATACCCCGGCCTCTGCCCTTGACAACGGCGGTAGACCTGGCGTCGTTCCCTGGCCACTGTTCACTGTTCAATGATGAATAAACATGCTTCTTTTAAGAAGCAACTTCCTAATGGTTTGCTAATGTTAGCGTAATGCTATCCCGCATTTGTTTACGTCCTTGTAACAAACTTGTAACAAGGGTGACACTGGCTTGACCAAATGGCAGTGTAACACCAAGGTACTACAAAGGAGCGTACCTGTTGCTACAATACTTTGATTTGTGTGGTGAACCAAACCCCATGGGGCACTGGTAAGTGTCCAAAAGAAATCAGTGTTTGACCCCTTCCAAAGGTGGACATTGGGTTATCAGTCCCATGCAGTGACCAGACACTCTGGGCTGCAGCCGAGGTTCCACCTCTCCCATGAGGAACCTCTTTGACATCTCTGTCGGATGTGCTGCTTGCTTTGGGTGTTTCTACTGCAGATGAGTCTGCTATTGCCTTCAGCACCTGGCCGTAATGCCAGTGAAAATCGTCAGTCTCCAAGGTCCTACAGACAGCAGCTCATGCGAGTGCTCCAGTATTCCTCTACTCTGGCAGAGAGAAGGCTGGTATTTTGACCATGCCCCAGCAGTAGAGGTTGTGGTTGGGCTGGGAAGCCTTTAGCTGTAAGTGAGTGAAACGATCCGGGGGAAAGTGAATGTGATCAATACAGAGCTTGTTATACATCCACATTACTTCCTCGGGCCTTGGGTCAACCTTTTTTTTTCCAGTGCTGGAGCTAGGGTTTTGTCTCAAGGACCGGTATCCATTAGAGCCATCCTGCTACTACACTGCCTTAGACCATACCCGGCTAAATTCTGACCAATCAGTGCATTTCTTTACTTGTTGGGGAATCCATCTTGTCTGTAAATCCCAGGTGTTGTGAATGCAACACTTCTCAACCTCGGATCAACGCATTGGGAGGGAGAAAGAGGAGAGGGAGGGGACAAGTGTTTGGGTTGTTGATGGTCCATATCTTGCTGTTTTCTGCTGTTTTCTGCTCTTTAGCTGAATCCCTGTACAGCAGCTGGAATGGCGTTTGTAGAACATATTCACTATTTCCAATCAACCGTTTCTTTACATGCTTGCATAGTTTTGACCACAGACATGCCTACACATTTACATAACAGTGCATAGTGCATACATATTGTTATGTATGATGTCTATACTCATAGCAGGCCACCAACGTGTCAAGGACCGTTAGTGCATGTGTTCCCTGCCACCCTACCACAGGGAATGTTTTTCTTCTTACATGCCACTGCAACGCTTCCCTTTGCACTACTGAGCCCGGTCCAAAGCACACGACAATGCAGCAGCCTGCAGGGAGGGGTGTCGGTTACACGCTCAAGATGCTCGGCTGTTGTCAACAACAACGATTTGTGTAGACCCCCTCAAAGTGGAACTTGGCAGTAGGTTGCTCCCGAGAGAACATGTCGTGTGAAAGGTGGACATGGTGTGTGCGTCATCAAGACATCAACGTTCACCAAAGGAATGGACCATCTCGTCGCTGCGATGGAGGCATTGCTTCACCATACCAGCGCACTGGAGATTCAGGAAATGACGGCCTGCTAGAGAGCAGCCTGCTTGGGATCCTTGATGTATAATAAGGTTGGTGTGCCATGCATCCCAAGGACTGTAGTTCTCAGGGGGCGTGTTCAGGTGTGAATGCATGTGCAGAAGGACGTTGGGATATTTTGAGTGCACATTGGTTTGCCACCGAGTGCAGCAGTAGTGAATTATTTCATGTATGCATTGTAGCGCTTTAACACAGGTTCTAATAATGCCACGTAGCTAGTAAACCCTAACCCTGCAGCCCCGGAATAGCTCAGTAGGTTCTGAAATAGCTAAGAGTTAAATAGGGGTGGGTGGGTGAGGATGTCCAATGGGTCCAGTGGTATCAGGTATCATGTCACTTCCTCATTTTCATGGCCGTTACCAGGAACAGTGGCTGGCCTACTTGGGAGGGACACGTGGATGTATTGTAGCCTAGGAAACAGCAGTGCAGCACTTTATTTTGCTGGCACACACGGAATACAACAAATCCACACGGTTGTTTTGGACTTGGAGTTTGAACCAAGCTGACCTCTCTGTTAGTTGTTATGATGTGATGAGGTTTAGTGAAAAATAAGCAAAGGAATGATGCTGATAATAATAGTAATAATAATAATACAAAATATTAAATAAAATAGCAATAATTCAGAAAGAAGATATTAAATAAATCTATATTCAGAGGTGAGTCAATGTGGGGGTTGAAACCACTTTTTCCTCATAAGGGTCTTTCTCGGGGATGGGCCTTTGTCTTTATCTAATGGCAGAGTTTGAGGATCCACTTCCTGGTTCAGCACTGGATTGGCGGAGTCGGTTCAAGATGCTGGAATCTAAGGTCAACGTCTCCAAGACGACTGTCTCCCTGGTGACGGCCCAGGATGTCTGGCAGGAACGACATGTCCAGGAACTTGGCAGACTGCCTCGGTTGGGGTGACCGTAAATACAGTAAGCATACATGCTTTACTAGACTACCATACCAATACCCCCTCCAGACCATGCTATTCTACACTACTCTATTCTATCATACACCGTTATACCATGGACACTATAGGACTACTGTGCTCTCCCCTACTATACTAAGAAAGCATAATATGTTGATAATTACTTTGAATAGAGCAAGTAAGTTCGTGCTTGAGTACAGTCTCAACAACAATACAGGCTCAGTTGAGCTTGTGCACAATTGAGACTGTAACTCCGATTAAGGGCTGTCAAAATAAATGGCCTTGACTTGACCCGTTTTCTGTAGTTTGAATTCCAACTCAATAAGAACCAGCCAATCCATATTAGTTTCCATGTCTGCTTTAGTTGTGTTTGACAGTTTAATGAACCACCTGGCACATATTCTCCACAACCCTGTTTGAAGTCAGGCGAATCGGTTCCCATTTCTCAAGCACAATATCCCCTTCCTTTCATCTCTGATTTCAACTGTAAACTTTTTTTTAACGGGAAAACCGGGATTATGAACCATTTCAAACAATAAAACACCAAACATGTGCTGCAGAAAGAGTGTGATCAAAGCTGCCCTCTATCAGTAAGGCCCCTCAGCAAACGGCCCGTTGATTTACAACTTCTGACTAACTTGTTTCTGTTTAGCCTTCTATATTTATTTGAGGTCCTCTTTCGGGCTGCGGTGGCTGTCGCTTGTTTGGTAAGCAGAGAACAGCTGCATTACATGCAGCGATGTGTCACCTTGAGTGCTCTCCATGACCCAAAACCCCTGTCTGTCTCTCTCTCTCTGTCTGTCTCTCCCTGTCTGTCTTTTTGTCTCTGCCTGTCTGCTGTCTCTCTCTATGTCTGTCACTCTCTCTATATCCGTCTATCTCTCTGTCTGTTGCCTCGCTCTTTCTGTCTGTCTTTCTGAATGCTGTCTGTCTCTTTCTATTTGTTTGCCTCCATCTGCTTTCTCTCTCTGTCTGTCTGCATGCCTGCCTGCCTGTCTTTTATTCTGTCTATCTGCCTCTCTCTCTTTTTGTCTGTCCTTCATGTTCTGTGCTAAGCCATTGCTATAGGGAATCATCTTTGATCATTTTATGATCACTTTAGACATTTTAGTAGAAACAGATTTTCAGTGGGGAAAGCAGTTTTAGATTTTTTGTTGTTGTAGAATAGTTTTGTCTTTTAGCAGAAAATTATGAAATGAACAGTCAGAAGATTTAAAGAATGGTTGTAAATGGAATACGTTTTGAGGTTGGAGAAAAGTTCTGAGCATAGCAAAAATGTACATGGCCCAAAAAAAGATGTAGAACATTTAAAATGCAAGTGGCCTGTATCCATGCTGTAAGATACAAAAGCAATGCATAACGGCATATTGCTCTGCGTATAGTCTTAATATAAAAATGAAGATGCTTTGTTTTGTTATACTATAGATTATACCATGCTATACTACATTATGCTATGTTATGTTATGCTTTGCTATACTATGCTGCACTATACTGACTCGTTCTGCTTTACTGTGCTACACTATGCTATATTATACTACTTCTGTCATTCAACAGGCCCATGCTATAAATATTTATCAAAATGAATTTATTTCACGTCATGGGAACCAACTTTCCTTTTCTGGAATCCAGACAGCCCAGCTTGTCCAAGCTGGAACCAAACTAGCCCACAGCTGAGAAGGGGAGGAGGGAGGGAGAGGGAGAGAGAGAGAGAGAGAGAGAGAGAGAGAGAGAGAGAGAGTGAGAGAGAGAGGTAGAGAGAGAGCGAGAGAGACAGAGAGAGAGAGAGAGAGAGAGAGACAGACAGAGCGAGAGAGGCACATCAGAGTGTATGGTAAACCCCTTGCAGGTCAAGCCAAGGCCAGTCATGTTTAGGTTGCCTGGCTTTCCGCAGGTAGCCGGGCTACAGAGAAGCCCGGCCTCCCTGGACCCAGTCCTCCAGGCCCCCGTCGCAGCGCTCCCCAGCGGTGCACCTCCGCACCAGCCTCAGCTGGGGCCGGGGGCGCTGGGTGTTCTCATGTGAGTGAAAAGGGGCATCTTTTGCTTGTCACAATACACAACAGAACATACATGCTGCTAAGGAGCAGCTCAGGGTTGGAGTTTCTTGCTCAAGGGCGCCTACAGGTGAGGCCTTTGATGTGGGGGATGGAAACCCAGACCCTTTTAGCTGAGAGTCCAACAGCATACTGACTATGGCCTTACTGCCCCCACCCTAATAATCCTAATCATTGTGTTTCTTCATTGGGTGTATGAAGTGCAGAGCCAGCTCTCTGGCCTGTAGCTTATCGGACGTATTTCCAGAGCTCTCTCAGCTCTGGATATAGAAGAAATTAGACCAGAACCCTCCAGTCACAACCCAGGGGGAAGTGTAACGCACGCACACACACACACACACACACACACACACACACACACACACACACACACACACACACACACACACA
>JAOPJL010000089.1:15576239-15592376 GCA_027123545.1 Trisopterus esmarkii | reverse complement strand
GTGTGTGTGTGTGTGTGTGTGTGTGTGTGTGTGTGTGTGTGTGTGTGTGTGTGTGTGTGTGTGTGTGTGTGTGCAACATGGCCCAGGGACTAAGGGAGGCTACACCAGAATGAACATGGCTGTCAGCATGCCTACAATGACCTCATGAATATTTCTGATCCTTATTTTTCCACTCGTTGTTGTAGTATTTTCACTGCCTTGATGGTGGATTCTGCATAGAGATACTATGAAGAGACCCTATCTTCAATTTTATACAACTTAGTTCAATGCTATTCATGATGCGGTCGGGTTTTGAAAAACATGGTTTCAAATGGCTGTAGGTCCACATGGAGGAGAGAGGAGAGACCACACCTCAGAGCTGTTGAGGAGCAGTTATGAAGCTCCTTTGCGTGCGGGCGTCAGCTCTGGAGCTGTTCTAGATGAGCGGTGAGGTCATAGGTCATGGGTTCAGCACTACAGTGCACACAGCTGTTCTGTAAACAGCTGAACCGCCTCATTGTTCCAGAGAAGGGAGTGGTCATTGTAATTAATCTCCATTAAAATCATATTTGACTTTATTATTTCATCCTATTGGAACGTTACATAGTCCATGTGGTGGACTAAGTATGATATTATGCAACTTCATCAATTCCCACTAGCAAAAGAGGAAATATTAATGAAATAAAACAGCTGTTTTCACATTACAACAATCTGTGCTCAATGATATTATTTGAAAACGTGTGAGGTTTTCAAAACATGACAAGGAGAACTGTGAGGTGTTTGTTAAGCTGAAGGTGTTAAAGGAGAACTGTCAGGTGTTTGCTGAGCTGAAGGTGTTAAAGGAGAACTGTCAGGTGTTTGCTGAGCTGAAGGTGTTGGAAGGTTGGACTGAGAGCAAAGCAGAACAACCTTTGTCCCCCGCAGCCTCCAGCTGCTGCCCATAAGGGCAGAGAACAGCTGGATGCTGCGGCACCGCGTCGGCGTGGAGGACTGCACTCACCACCAGGTCATGTGACCACGGCAGGAACACGTGGGCCGGTTAGTCACGGGGGTAGAGGTCAAGCAGAGAGCCCCCCCCGCCCCCCCCGCCCCCCGGGTCACGCCCTGGAGGCCCGCCGCGGGTCGGGCTGAGCCGCGGGTCTGAGCCGCGGGTCGGCTCTGAGCCGCTGTGATCCACGGCGGCGGCGGCGTTTGACGGGAGGCGGACAGGTATCTTTAGCTCCCGTTTGGCGCGGGCTTTTGCTAGCGCAGGCGTTTTCTGAGCCAAGAATGTCTGCAGTTTAGCGGCGGGCGCCTGGCAGTGGGGCTGTGGATGTGGTCCTGCTTATTAAATGGAGTTTAAAAACCCACGGCAGGTCTCTGACTCCTTATCAGAGCGACGGGGCGGCCGCTTCGCTAGGCTAAAGGCTACGCAGCACGGGCGCTTTGTGCAGAACAAACACTAATAAGTCTACGTGCGTTTCCTCCAAATTCCTCAACAGCACGTTGCATTTTCACCCAAGGTCCATTCTGCTGCCTTTCATTTTGGAATTATTCAGGATAACTCTTGAGGAACATTCAAAGCGTTTAATCCGGAAAGGCTCCCTCGCCTCTTAGAAAGGGCATGTTGAATGGGAAAGACCTAATGTCAGAACTTCCTAGATGTGGAAAAGATTCACATTACACATAATCATTTGAAATATTTCAGTTTCGGTTGACAGATCGGAAAAAAACATGTCATGATAGAAACCACCACACACACACCCATCAGAGAGGCAACGCGCATGGCAGTTGGGAGAAAGACAGGCACACACCACTCAGAACAGGTACAGAATGAGGGAAGGCACAAAACACAGTGATACTAACTAACTTGTGTGACCCTGCTCTTTGTTATCCCCTCCCCTGATGTCGTGTCAGCAGCCCACTGGGAGTTCTTCTCTGCTGTGGACCTGGTCCGAATGCTTTGGACAACATTGCTTGTGGATATTCCACAGCACATGTAAGGGAGTAACAGCAGTGGCCACTGGAGGTCTGCTTGGAATAAACGATGGGTCTTTAGCCCACAGATTGATGGATGGGTGATGGTGGTGGGGACTGGGGCGGTGTTTCTGGAGAGAAGGGCTAGAGAGTCAAAAAGGTTTGGTTTGTTTAGCCTTTTTAACACATATATTTTGGATGGGTTCATTGAGCTTTGTATGTGATCAAATCTTGTTTTTTGTAATACATGTATTAATTGTTATGGTCAGTCAAATTCCTAACATGTTCAAAACGTTATGTGCAAAATATCTTTGTCAATGCATCACATTGTTTTATTTGGAAGTAATCTATCATGAACTGGGGGAAACTGGAGAAAGAAATGTAAATACTGAAGCCAGGCCGTCTATTGTTGCTCTGATCCAGGCTCAGTCCAGACGAGAGGGAGGAAGGAGAGACCGAGGGACAAACAGGCCCCTGGTCACAGCGCCACCACGCTAGGAGCCATCAGTGACACCGCCGGTCAAGCCCAAAATCCCAGGGAAAAGTTTAATTTGGAGGCAAGGATCGCTCCCTTTGATTTTTAAATTGAATTCAGATAGGGTCACTCACCCTGTCAGCTTCTGGAAGCAAAGCAGCAACTGTTTGGCATGTTTGGTGTTCTGTGATGACTACACCCCCCCCGGAGCGCATGGGGGGCTCAAGCAGCGCATAGCCGAGGAATCAATCAGATTTATTCGTTATTTTTAGGGGGATGCTGCTATTTGTTCTAGTGTTTTTGCCATGGCTCTCTAATACTACGCAATATTGTCATCTTCTTGGGCTGAATGTAATTATTTTTTGGTTAACAGAGTTGAAAAAGAAAAACCCCATTGAGGCTTGAATTGGAAATGGTAATAGTGCAGATAATGGATTTAGTTTTTTATTATACTACATCTTACGTGAGCTTGTGCTGCTGGAGCCTTGGACAGGAAATGAGACGGCAAATATCCAGGAAAATTTTCGTCCAAAGCTCGTAACAAAAGTGTGAATGTTTGGTAAGATGGCAGTGTTAATGTCATGCTCTTCTGCAAATATATATTCGAAACCGTAAAAATTCAGTCAAATTATGTATGATATTTAAACACAAGACACTGGGCCGTGCGTCTCATGAGACCTACATAAAGCATATCTGTTGAATTAGCATACGCAGGAGTCAAATTAAAGTGGTACTTAAAAACATCATAACATAGGTTCAACCCCGACCCACCACGCAGAATGTGGTCACGCACCAATCAACACATTTGTGGTATACTCCAAAAAACAGCAGATTGTTGTGTTTTTAATTTAAACTTGTTTTAAAACTGCCTTCCGTGCACCTTATAGTTCATCTTTAACATTGTTATTCAGTCTATTTGGATCAAATAACTCTTTTGATGGCCTAACTTTCCGTGGGCGCCGTCATTGTTTTTATGATTGGCCACAGCATCTCTTCATTTTTGGAAGAGGCTTTCGACGGGATCAAGGCCACACTGACTGCAGAGGGAAACAGAAGTGAAGTCGTGAGAATGGGATGTTCTCCCAAGGCTAGCGAGCCATGCAGTCCTGACTGATAGACCCACCACCGGATGGACCTGGAGCGCAGAGAGAACCACAAAGCAATCATAACACTCTTTGTTTTTCAATATTTTCCCTCCCAAGCAACAAAAAACTCTCACCTCTTCTTAAATGTGGTTTGGATACCAGTCCTTTCGGGATCGAGGTAGACCCAATTTCGATATTCTTGTACATACACATCTCAATCAGAACGTGTGCGTAGCTGTTTCAAGTTGACAAACAAAGAACAGAATGCACTTTGAAGCTGTGAGAAATAGCATCTACACAGGGCTAGTAAGCTGTGGGATATACCCGGGATAGAGCACACCTTATGAACAACAGGGAGCCCATGCACAGACTCAGGACATAAACAAACATACACAGGCATGTGTCTGTATGTCTGTCTCAGAACAGATAAGGTATAGACAGAGAGACAGATTGATCAGATATAGAACTATTTGATTTGGTTTTACAAAAAGACACTCTTCTTTTGAACCCCAATGTCTGCAGTACCAGTTGTATTAGAAGCCTTGCCCCTACTTGGAAATAATTAAATCACTGTATGTCGCTTTTGAGGAACAATATTAGTTTAGACAGAACATTTGTCTGTGTGTAGTAGACAGACAGAGCTAAAGATGATTGGTGTGTTCCTAAATGAAAGGAAACTGTTGACGAAGGAGTACAGTGAATGACCAAAGCGTAGGCAGACATTGGTTGCAGAAACAGCTCCGTTTCCTCCTCATCTGTTCCGTCTGAACTGTTTTGGGTTGGGGGAGAAATGTGAGAACAGAAAGCATGGAAGGCAATAATCTGGCAACACACCTGTTACTTTATGTCTGCTTGTGCTGTGTTGTGCTTTTCATTTCACCATAGATCTATAGATCTGCTGGTCTCCATGATGATAATGATGATGATGATAGTGAAGAGAGTAATGATGATGATGATGATGGCTAGGTTCTGGAGCTCTGAGGGGTATCTGAGTTCTGACGTTGGGGCCTAATTTTCCCCAGCTGAGAACAAATGGATGTGGGGTCTCCTCTGTGATGGACGTCTGACAGCAGAACAGGGAACATACAGACAGCCAGCTGGAACAGCTATGGAGAAGTACGGGAACATCAAGTCATTTTAGAAAAATAATCATAGTGGTCTGGATGCAATTAAGTTGTGGCCAAATAATAAGTTTTTTTCTTCGTTTTTCTTCTTTTCTTTTATCAAAGATTGGATTTTAAAGTTGTTATTGGTGTATTTTACACCATCAACAACTTTAAAATCCAATCTTTGATAGATTGGGTTGCATAGGCCTTCTTCCTACATCATATCCAGAAACACACACACACACACACACACACACACACAGTGGTAAACACAATGTTGGCGACTGAAACTAGAGCATAATTTGCATATTTTGACACTTCAGCTTTGGGGAAACAAATAAACTCTGGATTTGAATGTAGCCAAGCTACCCACTGCTACGTGGCAAATAGCTGCGATCCATAATATAGCAGGAATGGAACGGTGTACATTGATGCCTATTGCGTGCCTTTGACCAGCTTGTGTGGGGCGGCCAATTAGGGCCCCGCTGGGGCTAGTGGACAAATCCTATTTGATCCTTTCAGTCAAATTTTAGATTACCAAATAGTGGGTTTAACATTGCCCGTTGGATGGAGTTCAAAACACTTCTGTGTTCTCCTTTCTTTCCATTGAAGGATGTCGATACTAGTGCTCTGTTCAATCTATAATGTAGGCCGAGCCCTTTCCGCTCACTTTCTTTCCCTCTTCCTTCGCTGCTCGTCGTGTGGTTGTGTGACCACACGACGACCAATTCAATTCAGAAAAGCATTATTGGCACGTGAAAAACAATGCACATCGCCAAAGCAGGTGATCAATAAAGAAGTCAAAATATAAAACGTTCAATATTAAATATATATATATATATATATATATATATCAGCTATTACACTATTAATATTCAATAGGCCTGCATATAACAAGTAACGTGGGATATAATAAAAATGCCAGTATCTCTTATAGACATCATTTACAGACACGCTGTAACCAGTCCTTACAACATGGAGGACGACCCGGAGCACGCTGACGTCACCAAACTTATAGCAGCGGCCGCGGCGAGATGTGAGGAGCGTGCGTGTGTGCGTGCGTGTGTGTGTGCGTGTGTGTGTGCGTGTGTGTGCGCGCCCAAGGAGAGGAGTGTGTTTCTTCTCCTCTTGGTGGAGGTGGTGGTGGAGCTTACTGGACTGGATCGTTTTATTTCCTCCAGCGGGACAGTGCGGCTCCATCTCGCTCTAAGGTAGGCGCGAACATTCACTTTTTTTTTGCTTTCACGTTTGTGGATTGGTCGTCCGCTCAGCAGACCTTTATCTGAGAGCGTCTGTTTGTGGTCACACTCCGGTCCCGCTACGGGCGACGTTTTCTCTCCGTCTCCACCGAGGTGCGGAGCGTAATTCCACTGAAATCTGCTTTCCCTTTCCAATGGTGCAAGTACACTTTTGCAGCATAGTGGTCATTAATCTAAGGAGAAACTTTGTTATGCAATTAAGTTTTTAAGAGTTCTTCGATAGTGCAAGGTGGATTTGGAGGATATTCGCCTATGCTGTCCCCTTCACTTTGCCTGTTCTATTACTTTACATTATAAGCACATTCTAGACCGTAAATACTCTATTTGACCGATGGATGACTGATTTGCAGAACACGCTGCTGTCCTAACAGTGTTCTACTGTATCCCAACATGCCAGATAGAACCGAGTTATGTCCACAGAATCCGCTTATTGCAACCGCAACCTCTGCGCCAACACAGAATGTCTCATAACTAACTGGAACTTGAAATTATACAGATTTCGGAAATTTTACTAGCACTTGAGTAAAACAATCTATAAAATAAAAAGGAAAACGAATTGTGAGAAAGAAGAGGAAGCTGTCGCAGACCCCGGACCGCGTGAGGTCGTGAGGAGAACTGTGCAGAAGTTGTCGCTCCTCATAACGGCGCAGGTTATAGACTCTATCTAGACTATATAGACTCTGTCTAGACTATATAGACTCTGTCTAGACTATATAGACTCTATCTAGACTATATAGACTCTGTCTAGACTATATAGACTCTATCTAGACTATATAGACTCAGTCTATATCCGTGTTTTTCCTTTCCTCTCGTACAGCGAGGTTCCCTCACTACACATTCGTCTGGATGGAAGTAGCCCGTCCACACGGGTCAGAAGTCCTGTGCAGTGGGATCTGGACATGAGAGGCTAGACAAACAAGCAGTGACGTGTGGACTTCTGTGATTGTCAAAATGCATTGTCAAGATGCAAATCCAGATTTCCTGTTTTTTTTTCCATGTCCGCATCTATTATTGGACGCAGAAGCGGGACTTTTGAGCATTTCCTGACATTGTGATGATACGGATCTCCAGCATTTTTGGAATTTAATGGACAGATTTCACGGTTCACTACTTTACTAGGCCTACTTCATGCTTGCTTCATGGAGGGCCTGCATCATTCTCTATGGGAACACGCGTCACCTGACCGTAGTACTTCAGTATTCTCTGTATACCACACACGCCTTTTTTCTTGAGGATCAGCAAAAACAGGAGTTTGCCTTGAGCCTTCAGCAGCATATTAATTGCGTAGAATTTTCCGTTAATTTCCTGAGATTGGTGGTTGAAACGGTCCCATGTGTTATGCGAATCAGTAATGTCAGCAGAACTCCACCCCTTGCCCCAAGATTATGGAGGTTTATCGTTCAGCCCAATGCAGTGTGCTGCTTCTGCAATCACATGACTTGTGGAAACACTCCATACCAGAAGCTAAAGAAAAAAAAAGCTATACTGCTTTGCAATTTGAATGAGATAAGTTGGTGCTTGTCATGACCTTTACTGCTAATGGTAAATGTTGCTGGATTTATACTGTTAAAAAAACAACTGTGTTTTGGTAACTCACGCTTAACCTTTCATCGGTTTTATAGCCTTCCTCTCTGAATGCAGTCGGGAATCAGATCCCACTTTTAAAATAAGTTTTGAATTGCACAGCCAGATTAACACATTGAAATGGAATAATCACCAAGATGCATAAATGCACTGCAAAGTTAACGCTGCACTTGAGAAAACAAGAACATTGTAGATCTTGGTCTTCTTTATTTTCCAAATCATACACTCAGCATCAGAATATGTACAGTATTTACTGTCTTATCAATTCATGCATTCATGCTTTATATAATGACCGCATGCTCTCTCCTGTAATTAATGCATCCATTTGTCATGCATTCTATCTGATGAAGCATCAACTCTGAATTATTTGTTTTCACCAACTGATGAATTAAGGCATCCGCTATCTGTTAAACTCATGCATTCACTATATTACCAATCCTTGCTTTGATGTATTCCACCCGCGGACTCTCAAACTGCCTTCATGCACTCACTATCTGATTCATTCCAGCATTCACTCTTTCGATGAATCCATGCATCCCCTCGGCTGATGAATCCACGCATTCATTCACTCTCTGATTAATGCATTCAATCTCTGAATTCATGCATTCACTATCTGATTGTTTCATGCATTTACACTCTGATCAACGCGTTGGCTCTCTGAATTCATACATTCACTCCCTCTGTGGTGAACGCATGCATTCTGTGCTCGCCGCACCTTCCACAGAATCCTCCAGCGACTCACTGCACACACACTTCATCTGTCGCCAGCAGACCCCAGCGTGACTGATAACATCATTACTCTAGTACCATACGCATATTCCTCACTGTCAGCCACAACTCTCGCCAACAAGTTCATCATTGGCCCTGCAGCAATGCGTCGTCAGTTGGTCGCAAACGCTGATGCCACTTTGACCTTATTCTTAAATCCATCAATTAACCATGTTTAATCAGCTGTCAATTTATATTTGAAGCTGGTAGAACGAGAGATAGATATGGTAGGGAGAATAAAAAAAAGGCTATCTTATTCCTATAAATGCCAGAAGTATATGGTAATCACACAGAGAACTCAGCAGTTGGTCAAGTTCATTGATTTTTCTTCTTTCTTTGGGCTTTCGAGGCTGGGAGGTTGACTCACTCAAACAAATGTCAAAGCTTCAGGAGGGGGTTTCATCTCTGGTTGAATTGATCCTCTTTACTTAATCATTACAGATTTTAATTGATCACTTTAACAAGCGACAGCTCAAGGCGTCTCAAGCCTGCGGTTGCATAACTGCCAGTACTGTGCACTCCTCAATCGGTTTCCTGTTCCTGTTGAGGTGTTCCACAACATATTTTATTATGTTTTATGTTCCTTCAACTCGCTTTGATGTGAACTCTTTTGGTTGTTCATATGATATGAGTCTCTCTCGCAAGTAGTTAGGGACAAACAGACTAAAAGCTAGTAATAGTCCAATAACCATGTACAATGCACCGGCCCTCTTTTGAGATGTAGCCTTTGAATTCTGGGCTTTGAAGTTACAATTGAAAATGGCGCCCGTGTGCAGCCCTTTTGTGCATTAATCACTTTTATAGAGCCGCCAGGCTTCCCAAATGGTTTACATAATACAAGGAGAAAAAAAACACGGTCTAAAAACAATGGTTCACTGTCTATCCCAAGTCAATTTAAATGAATGGAAATAAAATTCCGTAGAGTGCGTGTGACCTGACATTAACTGTAGATTAGTGATAATAATAAGGATTGGATTATGATTGGTTGATTAGGCTAGCATTGTAAATTGGCCTAGATTCCAGGAGGAACTTTAGCACTAACCAAAAACAAGCAGACAAAGTATACTTGCCCCCACACCATTTGATTGCGAGTGCTTGGACTCAAAACTCTTTTGCTGTCCAAACAAGAAGGAGAACGTTTTACAAGAAAAACTTAAATCTCCCAAGACCTTTTGTGCCGTGGTTCTTGGGTGCATCAGCCCCAAAAACCAAACGGGAACAAGTTAATAAATCTGCCAAAGGGACGAGAAAGAGGCCAGCAGATCTTTTTAATGAGAACTCCCATCATGATAAATAGTCCACCTTGGCCCGGTTTTCTGGATGTCAGGGCCCAGACCAGCGTGGGAACCTTCTCCCAGAACCAGGACACCCTGGACTAGCAGCCACACTGGACCTGGCACTCTGTGGAACCAATATTTGTCTCCATACATTACAAACAGGCATAGTTTGCTCCATTTCGACCAATGGCAATGCTTTATTACAATTATTAGAGAGAAGGGAATTCTAAGATGTTGAAGAAAGATTGAGCAGATTTTGGCAGGACTTAAGGTCATCCAAACCTGACCCTCCTATGTCCTGGAAGTGCTGGACCCTTCAGCCTTTTCTCTCAGGGTGCATGAGACTGTCAATTAACTTTACCCCCACCTCACCCCACCTCCCCCTATGCAACAATTTCCAACTTCGATTTATTTCTTTTAAATGTGGCTTTTTTTACCTAAGACTTTGACACTGTTTTGTTGATTTTCCCTGCACTTTTGTTAAATTGATGCTAAACTTCCTTTTAATTTGAAGTGCTCTCAGCACAGTGAACTATGATCGAACTATTCAGTAGCAATGTATTTATTTCTATACCCGTGGAGAAACCAAATAATCAGGATTTTGATTGCAGACACTAGAGCAGGCCCAATGGTTTTCTGAAGATGCCTTCAGCTATTTGGAGAATTCATCAAACGGCTATAAAATGCTTAGACTCAAGGTCAGAAACACCTTTTTAAATGAAATGACAAAATTGTCCCATGGGTTCCTTCCATCATTTAGCAATATTGGATCATGAGCTCAACAGAATCATTAGTCTGACAAATTGTCTGCCCTCTAGTGGTCACAATTCAATTAGTAGAGCTTTATGTAGCCTCTATTTGTTTGTGACATAACTACATATATGCACGCACACGCGCACACACGCACACATACATACATACACCCACCTGCCTTTGGCCCATGAATCTCCTACATAATCACTATCTCTGGAATACGAAAAGGTGCTGTAGGTAACCTTTTAAGAGCTATTATTTTAGTGTAATTGGTTAGAAATTATAGCAATCTGTCATCCATTTGTGAATGAAATGCTGTTGGAATATGTTTCGAGGACAGCAGCTTTAAATGTACCTCTAAACTTAAGTAAATGATAGTAATAGTGCATCTACCACTGTAGCAACCACTCTCTTCTAAGGACCACAATATAAACAAGCCTTTGGGCTTAATTGTGTTTTTATCCTTTTAAACACTTCTTGTTGATTGTTGTTCAATAAAGTTTTCAATCAATCAATCAAAAGCAAATCTTAGAATGCAGTTATTCATATTTGATTCAATGTTTAGGGTCAAAAGATCAGCAGGCATCATATTAATTTTATTTTTGCCTTTTAAATTATGTCTATTTTTAGTGTCGCTCCAGTGTGAAATGGTAAAACAATTACCCTGATTGGTTAAGGGCACTATTATCACAAGTGCAGTCTAAGGGGCTTCAAAGGCCCCTAACCCAAGAAAACAAGACCTTAAATATATGGCATGTTGCTTGCCGTTTTGTATACCATTTCGTCTCTGTCTTGTCTGTGTGTCTGTGTGTCTGTGTGTCTGTCTGTCTGTCTGTCTGTCTGTCTGTCTGTCTGTCTGTCTGTCTGTCTGTTGACACTGATGTAGGTATGCATTGCGGTCATTCGCTATTGTCTGGTAATCAACCTTTGACCTCCGGGTTCTTAGTAGTGTCATGGATGTGCAGAACCAGGTCCTATATTAATAACATTATTCCTCACCCTTCCGGCATGCATGGAGCTTATTCACATTGATTAATGAGATTGTGTCTGCACAGTGTAATTCCTAGATAAATGGGCCTCACCTGGTGTACTAGACGAGAGATAACGGGACAAGAAATGTGGACTTTCACAGTTAACTTGTCTTGGCTGTAGAGAACCTGATAGTATTGGTTTCTATATTTAGAGCAGTGCACTGTTTGAGACTTCACCTGATCTAGAATGTCCGGACTCCAAGAAGTCCTTAATCTCCCCTGGCTAACATTCTCTGCTGAGACACTTTGTTTGTGAAAGGGAATATTTTTGCATTTCCTCTGCTTTGGGAAAACTATTGGAGACAAGTCTTTCATGGGCTTTCATTCGTTGCATATTGTTTGGTTGTAACTGAGTTTGATCATTCAGTTTTGGTTTGGGTTTCACTAGGGCTGCACATTTTCATAGTTGTTTAATCCATCGATTATTTTTTGATTAATCTTTTATATAATTCGATTTTTCGCGATCTCAGAATTCCATCAACATGGATGCCCGAAGGCGGTCTGTTGCCCCATCAAGAGCTTGCTCCGCCAGGATCCAACAGGAGATGTGATCCAGCATGTGATGAAAGATTCAAATGACATTCCCCTCCCAAGACAAAACCACAGAAAAAACTCTTGTCACTCAGACCAAAGGGAACGAGCAATTGTGTCACAACTTGACAGAATAACCCGTTAAATCCGGTTGCTCTGCAATACTAACTCTGAGAACATTCGCTTAGAGAACTGAGCAAATTGTTGCTGTCAAATCTTCTCAGCCAACCCTCTGTACATCTGAAAACATAAAACTTTGTTGTTTTCTGCCCTTTCATGTCTTGCCTTCTTTTCGTCTGTATGTCTCCTGATTTACTGACACAAAAAAGGATTAATCATTTCCACCAACCACAGGGTGGAAGGGTGCACATCTGTCTTGTCAAACTGTGACGGAGTCTGCCTTGGGTCCATGGGAGCCTTCTCAAAGCATCCTGCACTACTTCTCTGAGCTCTTCTTGACTGATCCGTCCCCCATTGCCCCCCTTCCCTTCATGAGGAAAACGTTATGAAGCATGGCTAAATGGAAATCGCAACTAGCACACGCATGTTAGAAGAAAACTAACCGGTGAAAACTGGGCAGCTATAATGGTGCCTTAGTTTATAGATCAGTAAAATTGACTTTAATGGGAAGTCCCATTAAACATAATAATTTATCAACCTCTCCTGACAACTTTGACGGCATTGTCCGTCTTCTGGTAATGAAGTGGTGTGAGTTATCTGCTTTGTGGTTTTCATAGGCGCTTCAGGGAAAAGGCCACACACACATACACACACTTCCTTAATGGCTGGTGTGACGGCATATCTCCATGTAGCAGGCTCCAACCTTTATGTGTTGTTGCTATTTTTCGGCCAACACTGCATTCTGAAATGCATGCTCTCTGGAGTACTTTATTCATTAGTTGTTCTTTTCTGTTTTTCTTTGCCCCATCCACCTGGAGGTCGTATTATCTGAGAAGTTAATTGGTTAATTACCATTTCTAGATTAATTAGAATTATTTGCGTAGACCTTTATGGGTGTGAATGTAATTATTTTGGAACCAGTGGTGTTGTTGGTACCATTTGGTGTTGTTAATGTTGGAAATAGAATAAATCAACAATCATTTACTCATATGTTTTATGTCTACCAGGGACAGGAGAGTCAAGGCTAGTGGTAATGCTGTTGGCCTCACTAGCAGAACGTTTAGTGTACCCCAAAGCATCCTTTAGAAAAAAACCCTAACGCCTATCTGCTTCTTAATGACATGCATCAAAATAATATATATATGTTTGGATAATGGCGTCAGATAAATAACAAAAACAATCTTTGAAATTGCTATTTTACTGAGCAATTCAAAGTTTTGACCTGTTAGCATGTGAAGTTTTGAACGGTTCAAAATTGGCATGACAACTTCATCCTCCCAGAGCAAGGATTTGTCATGTGCTGATGAGCTCTGAGCTCCAGTGAGTCACTGCTTTCCCGTGGGCTTCGTTCCAGCACACATCTGACCTTGACTGGAGCTACTCCATCTAATGCCATCTCTGCAAAATACCCTGTATAATGATCAACAGCAAACTGCTTCATTAACACAAAAACAAAAAAATACATATTTTAATTGGGTGTTGATATCATGATGATGATGATGATCATCATCATCCACATAATTTTGCACGATCACATTCTGCCTGAACAAACCCCAATATGTTTTCCTAAAGGAGCAGTACAAGCATAAGTGTGTGAAGTGTGTATACTAAAAGCATACCTAAAGTAAATATAAATTGCCTGGAAACAGGTAATTTATTTTGGTTTTATTTTCTAATAGCCTACATAAAAGCCAACCACCTATCTTCAATCTTTCCCTAGCTTTAGTTTCTCTCAGGGACCCAATTCTGAACTGTGACTAATTACATTTAAAATCTAGCAGGCAGGCATTTTGTCGACTTTCTGGTTCACCTTCGATTCAGTCTGGATGGCTTTGGTCTGTCCTTGGGATGAGTTTGAATTTTTATGGCTTGAATTTTCTGGACCGTTTTTCGAGCACTTGAATATCCAGTAATGAATATTGTATTGCCAATATCTTTATTTTTTGTAACTGAATTTGTGAAAAGTGAAATTTATTTATTTTAAATAGCTTTTTTAAAAAAGGGTTAGAATTTTTTTGGTTTGATTTCAACAACTTGAAATGCCATATATACATTTAAGAGGTGTAGGCCTATTCAAAACAGCTATTTAAATATGTCAATGTTATTAATTCAACAGTGTTTACATCTTTTTAAAACCTTACATCAGTTATTTGCATCCATATGATAGGAGCATTGTTTGTTATCAACACTTAAGTCCCATTTTTCCCAGTCCATTTTCTGCCTCTGTTAATGGGTGGCTCAGTACGGCCTGTTCAGTTACTTCAGTTACACAGCAGGGGGGGGGGGCTCTGCGCAGAACAAGCAGTGTTTAATTAAGAGGCGTTGATGCACCCAGCGGTACAGCTATAGTTACCATGGACAACATTAATGTGTTGTTCCGATGCAACTAAATTGGTTATGATTTGCAAACCGAGCCTGTATTAAAGTAACGATGCAACTGTTGTACAGTTTTGTTTAGGCTTTTAAGCCACGATCATAAAAACACTTATATAGCTAAATTGTGTATCATATAACTCTCATTATGTCGACACACTTAAACCGTTAAATAATAATGCTGTGTTTTACGACTGGAGAGAATCTTCAGATATTCGTTCACTTTGGTAGACCTGGGTATTCGATTTTCTATTCAGGACTCCAATGCTTCATATTTCTATTTTTTGGAAGTTTAATTTTGTCAATCAATAGGCACAGCCTGTAGCCTACTAACTCGATAAGTAGCCTACATTTTAAGTCTGGAATTTGTGAGACATTCAAAAAGTAATTCTATAGTCCTTTAACTTTTAAACAAATAAATATTTGCATAAAACCTCTTCTAGATGACATTTTGGAATCACAGTTAATGTTGAGCATTCACCATTAACTGTTGATGTATTCCCCCCTATTTCGGTCAAAGCCCAACCCCTTCATAATAGACTTGTTGTGCATTTATGAAAGATATGGGCATCATTCCTCCTATGTTATTTTGATTATAAGACGTATCAATACACTTTAATAATCCTTATGGGAGGGGATGGATATGTGGCAAGATTTGACAGATGATGTCACTTACATGTGAAGCCTTCTCCACTGATTACAGTAACAATTCACCTCTTACTAATGGGAAAACATTCCCGGAACATTATGTTATTCTCAATAGTAGTACAATAACTATTGTATGTTCCAATACAGGATATTATAGCCAACACGTATCTGTGGGACGCCTGTATCTACAAAAAAAATGTATGTGCATTGTGCAGACAAAACCTTATATAACAATCCATTCTGCCCCCTGCTTCATCGCAAAGAGATCCATAACCGTCTTGTTTTGATCAAAGGTAGTGAACCCCTTGATATGTAAAATGTTTCTGTCCCTGGCTTTTGTGATAAGCATAGTTAATGGCAAAACAAATTGTTGTCTATCTGTTGCTGATGCTTTCTGCCACATGGTTGTGTGCATGCCTATCTGCTGTGATGTTGTCTAGAAACCAGTCAATTCTATATACTGAATGTTTACCACTATCATTACCACTAACACCATTTGACATTAATGAGCAGGTATGAATTGAGGCATCTTGCTCCATTGTGTTTACAGGGAGACTGCTGACATGAGGTTTCTAACCCAGAAGCGTTTTGCGACCCGCCATAGCATGCGCCTCCATTTAATAATTGAATGACATTGTTTTGTACAGCCTAGCTAATGTGCGCTGGTGATTTACCTATCGAGAAAAAAATATTTCAGTGATTGATGTCTAGTCTAGTAAATAAAAGAGTCGTTGCTATTGGAATTAGCAGAAGTCTATATTAATAAAATCGGTTAATGTAATTTATTCATAATGTTTCACTTATTCATGCCACATTGTTCTAGAAAGCTGACATGTGTCACTGTGTGTATATTATATGGTCTGAGCCGTCTCTGTGCTTGGCGGAGGTACGGCCCTGGTCTCTGTGCTGGGGGGAGGTACGGCCCTGGTCTCTGTGCTGGGGGGAGGTACGGCCCTGGTCTCTGTGCTGGGGGGAGGTACGGAGGTACGGCCCTGGTCTCTGTGCTGGGTGGAGGTACGGCCCTGGTCTCTGTGCTGGGTGGAGGTACGGCCCTGGTCTCTGTGCTGGGGGGAGGTACGGCCCTGGTAGAGGTGGTCTCTGAGGTAAGGCTCTGAGGTAGAGGTGGTCTCTGAGGTAAGGCTCTGAGGTAGAGGTGGTCTCTGAGGTAAGGCTCTGAGGTAGAGGTGGTCTC
>JAOPJL010000089.1:15547176-15552797 GCA_027123545.1 Trisopterus esmarkii | reverse complement strand
ACACACACACACACACACACACACACACACACACACACACACACACACACACACACACACACACACACACACGTTTTCTGTTCACTTTTCGAATAATTGCTTTTAATTATTCTTATTCTACCTTTATCAAAAAACAATAAAACCCTTCAAAGACACTCGTATTAACTTTATCCACGGATACCATCATTTTAAATCCCAATTTAGACTCGAGGAACAATACGTTTATGAAAAAGTTTTCATTAGAACACAAAACCGTTAATTATTTTGTGCCACCTTATTTTTAGCATAACAAAGTGGTCCTTCACCCCTGAGGCAATGCAATTAAAAGAGTCATGGTCTGGGTTTGAGTCTTCTACCTCAGCGAAATCTTACCAACAACTAAGTGAGACAGTCCTTGAAGTATAATAAAACTGACTCGCCAAAACTTCTTTCTAGACACACGTAAGTACATACACCTTTGTGGTGAAAGCGTTTCAAAGATACAGAGATACACAGACAAAGGAAAAGGCTGTGATACGATGGGATTTCATCTGAGGTGTGGGAGAGAAACAGTTTATTGCTAGAGTCTTGAGAGTCCTAATAAGAAGCAATTTGTCTCCGCTCCCAGATGGCAGTCTTTGACAGAGCGGTATCGTCTCTATCCAAACAAACTCCACTTCCCGGCCGTTACCCCCTCTGTTCAGCCGCTGCTTGGTCAGCTGTATGCACTCTGCAGGAATTCAGTTGACCCAGACCCAGAAGAACTAGCTCTCCTCATCGCAGCAGTTATTAGTTATTGAAGATACATTATTAAAGAAGAATCTCCCATAAGTCCGATATGGTTCTTTTGCTCCTTTTTCTAATTTCTGTCAAGCTGAACAATTCAGATTTATGGACAAGATAACCAACATATGCATGGCTCAAGAAACTGTTTATTTTTACCTTTTTTATTTTTACCTAGGTTAGCAGTATTGCACTATTGCCATCAAAGTAATTCACATTAGTACAAGAAAACCTCCAAGGATTCTGTAGTTTATTGAGGGGTAGTTTTCTTTGCACCAATAGCCAGACTTTTAAATGTCTGTCTGTAATACTAGAGTTTAAAAAAATTGTGTAATCTCACGATTTGAGCTTCTAGAAGACATGGAGGAAAAAACATTGGAATATTTAATCTCCATCTAAACAGAGTTTTCCACAATTGTCCCTATATTGCAATACTTAGGGTAAAAGACCATTCAATCATTCCCATATCCTAACCAGACACAGTTGGACAGACTTTAACCCAACCCTAACAATCAGTTATTATGAGTGAAAGTGTTATAGGGTAACACAATATTTAGGAGAATACAAATGTATGTTCACTAGCAGTACGGTTTCTTAAAGGAAGACTGATAGTGATCATGCACATTTCAGGGTTCAGGGATAAAACACAACGATACGATGTTGGACTTTCATGAGGCATTTCCCTAGTATCATTTCAGTACAATTAGCTTTTGGTCTGCTAGGTACAGTACAGTACAATACATAACAGAGTGGGCGAGCTGTAAACGTTGCTTGACCTATTCTTGTACACATATTATTTGTACCCCTGTGCCATCACACAATACACACGAGGGAAGCTGGTGTCCTTGTTTGTGTAATCTAATACTCCCTTTTCAAGGCTTTTACATGAGTCGCATTTGGTGCTCTGCTTGTGCTTTGTTTTTATGTGAGTGTTCTGGTTAAGGAATGAAACAGTGGCCTTATAATGTTGTTAATAAGCCTTTTAGAGGCTATAACATGGCTCACTCACTGAACCCTGGCTCTGGCCGTATGTAAGCCCTCATCAAATACCAGCTACCTGGACGCCACAGCAAGGCTCTCCATGAGCTATCCATGCTCTGTAGTCATTAAATGTATATGCAGAATTGGCAGCATTCTGCGTTAGCAGCAACACAGTCAGAACCACTCTTGGTCAAGATAATGACCCATTAGGTTTCCATTCACATTCCTTCATTGATTTCACCCCATCGTTTCTTGGGGAGCCTCCATCTGACCACTCTACACGTTTTGCATCAGTAAAAAGGCAAATCTACCAGTCCATTACAATTAACAATCCCATCAGTACCAAAGCAAAAAAGGTTTGAGTACTTTTCTGGTGTCTACCTCCTAAAATAAAGGTACAAAGTTAAAATGTATTCGTTTGGCAGATGCTTTTGTTTAAAGAGACTTGTAGTGAATTCAGATGCATTCATTAAGGGAGATGGAGGCCGGGCATTATGCACTATGCTCAAGGACAGCCTCTTAGTAGACTGTTGGAAAGGGGGTCAGAACCTTTCCACCTTCTAACGCCAGCGCCATAAAATACACAAATTATGCACTAACATGGTTTCACATTCAGTTCAAGTCTTTGAATAGCCACAACGTTCTCTTAATCCCTATATCCTTGCTCCCTACCACAAGTTTAACACTTTGTTACAAGGATCTGAAATCAATTCTAATAATCATTTCAAAGGGATTCAAATGGATCCTTGATGATCCATCATCTCATTACTTGATTGAGGAGAAATGTATGTTTCCTGTGTCTTCTAGTTATGATTGGAAATGGAAACCAACCTCCATCTACACAAACCTAACCTTAACATAGAAGACTAGTCTGAGATTTTCACTGTCAGCAAAACCATATGAAGATATTTACTGTGGATACTGAAGGATTGTGGCTGTCTGTGCCTATAATAGCAGTAATATACCAGTTATATACCTTTAATATTGAACAAGTGTATATGTTATATTATATATGTCATTATATGACATAAGTATCAAGTACTTATAGTGGCATGGTCATTCATGCAAAAAATAACTTAAACAATTGACCACAGATGAAGATTCAATCTAACCTTCTTTACAGTTATATTTTCAAGGACAGAACACATTATTTCTCTAAAACTGCTGCCTGTGTGCCCTCAGTTACTCAAAGTGGTGGTTTTGTAACAAGGTCTCTGAACTAGGAGTTTTTATTTTTTCAAGACAGTTGTATAAAGACCTGACCGCACATTTCCCCACCCTTCCTTCCTCCCCTTTGGTCGGCCATATGCCAACCGGAGGGGCCTTGAACCTTATTGTGGGCTTTGCAGTTCCTGTGATGTTTGTTTTGCCTTAGGTAAAAGATGGAACGGAACAGAAAATGGAGATTCAGCAGCGCCCTAATTCCCTTCCTTGTGGTTACAATCGTGAAAGGAATCTAAATGGAGTCTTCCTTTTTTCTATTATCCCCCAGTAAAATTTATTTTTCTTATAATATGTCTTCTCTTTGTGACAGTTGTGATGAACCTCATTTTCTTCATGGACTAGAAATGTCTCTTAACTTAACATGATGGTCAAATGTCATCAGGCTGAACATCTGTGTCCACTCGGCTTCAGCTTGTTTGTAATGTTGAGGAAAGGTTTTTTTTATTATTTCCTTTGCATTCCCTGATGCGTCCATTGAAAGTTCAAGCACAAGGCCTTTGGGCTGACGGGAGCCAGCCAACCTGTGTGTTTGTTTGGTGAACAGACCCTGTAGTGATGCTCTGAGGTTCACCTTCTCGCCCCTCCTGTCTCCACCTCGCTCTCTCAATTAGCCCAGCAGCGCCTGGTGGGATGGATGATGACCTGTCGAGGATGCCTGTCTGATACTGTGTCTGTGTGTGTGTGGTGGAATTCATTTTAATTGAAACAGATGTCAATGTTTTATTACGATCTTCAGGGGTCACAACATTTTCATCCAGAAGGGCTTTAGTGCTTATGAATAAAGTGAATGTTTTTGTGGTAATCCGTAAACGGTAATCTATATGCATGTGTTTGCTTTTGCTCAAAATAGAATTTTAGACTCCACCCTTATCATCACATTTTATAGCATAATTGCAGGTAATTAGTAGTGCAGCATGAGGCTCATTCTGAGACACTTTGTATGGCATGTTTGTCCTCTGCAGTGTTGTGGCTAGTGCATGTGGGCTCCTAAAATATGTCAGTAGAGGGCTGAAAATGTGGACATATTTTCAGTAGAGACGTATGGGTGTGGCAGCACTGGTGGAAATTTGACATTCCTTTCTATGCATTTTTCCCCTTCAAATGGTGAGCATGTTGACCCCCCTCCCAGCCAGGACTGTTTAAAGTCTGAGCCAGCTACAGCTGCCCCTACACAAGCTGGGGAGTTGAAGTTATGCTGGGCAAGGCGCAGGAAAAGAAACGTAGAAAAATAAAGTAGCAACAGAAAAACCTAGAATTCCAAACAGGCCGTCCCCTCCCTGTTTCCCATGGCCCCAGACAGCAGAGGCAGGCACATTTGCATGCTCCCACCTATGCGCATTTCCAGCCTAATCACCCAGCATGAAACCCTTGGAGAAATCCCATATACTTGATTTTCTGGAAGGTGGTTTGCATCATCTGTCTGTCCATTTAGCCATCTGTCTATCTCTCTACCCAGTTCTCTGTTCAGCTCTCTAGGTAGCTGTCAAGCGGGCCTGATTTTTCATGCTTTTTGAATGAGTTCCAGCTGAAAGTGAATGTGGCGAGGGCACTAGAAACGCATAGAATAGTCTCTCTTGCGCGCTCTTTCTCTCTCTATCTCTCTATATATCTATCTATCTCTAACTCTGTGGCTCTCTATTTTTTTTTTTATCAGCGTACGCCGCTGTCACATGGCCCTGTTCCCCTGCTCTCCATGGTTGGACAGATATCTCCAGGCCAGGTCATCTCAAAGTGTCACATTTCAAGACGGGAGAATCCATGGTCCTACTGCGACAATAGTTCTGCAGGCTGTGCCCCCCCACACACACACACACATTTATTGGGGGGATCTGATTAAAATGTCGAGTTAATCGACGTGAACAGGATTTGTTGACTTTTGGACAACGTAAGGACAGTGCTTTAGTCTGAGAATGACAGTGGCTGAGTCGCGCTGGCCCCAGACGGCGTATGGCAGGCAGAGGGTTTATGTTGGCTTTCAGAAGTCATCTTTGGTATGCGCCCGCCGCCCCGGTGCTTCTGCAATAAAGCCCTCACCTTGTTTTGAAAGCGTTGTGTTTTTCCACAAACAACGGCCACGCCCTCAGGTTAAAATAAGGTCAGTGTATAATGCGAGGGAAAATTTGTGTAAAATGTATACAACACAATCATAAATTAGTTTAAAAAGAAAGATAGAATGCACACTACTTGAGAAGAAAAGCTTAACTAAAGAAAACTTTTGGTTTTTAGGTTTTGTATTCAAAAAACTTTGACAGATTGTGATGTCCTCAGTTCCTCTTGGCAGAGGGTTCCAGAATGTCAGGTATGGAGCGTTTCCTTGAGTACAACTTCTTGTTGAGTATGCAAAAAAGCTCAAACCCACCATCATTCCTCCGCCTCCTCCTTCCCTTCTCCTCCTCCTCCTCCTTCCCCTCCTCCTTGCTGTGGTCCTGAGTGCATCACCATCTGGCCCACAGCTGAAAACCATTAGACCCAGCAGAAAGGTCCTCCGCTCACTCTTCAGCAAGACCCGCTTCTCAAAGCCAGCCAGCGAGCCTTTCCCCATGCAGAGCTGCTTTTGACGTTTTTCTACCGTTTCTCCGCGTCATGCTAATTTTATCGTAAGCCAGGATTTCTTCTAATCTGTGATATCAGTAGGTGCTTGGTGTTTTGTTTTT
>JAOPJL010000089.1:15542176-15544676 GCA_027123545.1 Trisopterus esmarkii | reverse complement strand
ATTTTTCATGGATTTATATATGTTCAATGAATAAATCACTGACAGTGCTGCATGTTTAGCAACTATTTGTAATACATTAGCATTTTCTCTACTAGATGAGCTTTTAGCAGCAGACTGTCCACTTGGGGAGACTTGTCTGTCCGGTAACCGCACGATGAAACATGGAGAACCACATGTTTACAATAACAGTGGGTGACCGCTTGAAACTAAAGAGAGCATATTCTTTACGTCAGTTTGTTCGTTCCCGCTTCTCCTTTCATTCATTTAGTCTCATTTCTCCATTCATTGTACAGGTCAGTACCAGCTAATGGCCTTTAAGCTTTTAAGCAGTGACCTTATGAATCAAGCAAAGTGGAACAAGAAGCTGGATTTCATAGGAGTTAAGCCGGCCGGCTAGCTAAACATTACCAGTGCCATGATGAACGCAACCACACTGAACGGACTTCAACTTGGATTGATTGCACCAAGTCTGCCCTATAGCCGGGTTCGTCTGATCGTGTTCCACAAAGTGTGTATTGTGCGTTGGCCAATCAGATTTAATTGCCTGAGCCCTGAAACTGGCTGACAAATGGTAATGGTGTATTTATTTTTTTCTGTTCCACAAATGAGGAACAGCAGAAGTATGTATTTATGTTTTCTCCTGTAGCTCAGTGATGCTGCCTGGCAGACTGTGGAATGTACCGATATTCACTCTGTAGCATTTAAGTCTTACACAGCCCTGCTGAAGCACACTGTAGCTCCGATGGATGAATGTATTGATCTGGGCCCTTTGATGTACGGGACAATCTGCTATTCCTGTCTTTTCTCACGTGGAAATGCATTGTTGTTTCAAACGGTTTGGCCTGTCTTGAGTTCATTATTGTTATCTCTTGGGATGTGATTGTAATCACACATTATGTAATCGGGGCCAACAAAATTGGGAGGATAGAAATGTGTTTAGTGTAAATAATTTTTCAAACCCTTCCTGTAAAGGTTAAGACCGTAGCCAACTCATCTGTTTGCCTCATCATCCCGTAGAAACAGGCTAAGACCCTTTATAACCTTTAGAGCTACCCCAGCCACCACTGAGACCACAACTCTTTGTAAACACACACGCCTAATGTGGAACCATTAGTCACCGTACACTCTCACTGATAAACCTCTTTTGTTTGCAGAGTCGCTTGCCAGGAGCTTATTGGTGGGCATGCAGAGCACCTCCTTCTCCTTCTCCTCCTCCTCCTCCTCCTCCTCCTCCTCCTCCTCCTCCACCACTGCCTGCTCCCCGTCAAGCAAACACAAACACTGTGTTTGTGTCTATTAAGCTTTTAGAGCTCATGAAGAGCATGATGCCTCTTGGCGCCCGGCCCACTGAGCTGCTGGCCTCTGCAGGCTCCGCTGGGTGGTGTTGTGGTCTGTGGTCCATTATGTTTGTAGCGCATGGATGTTCCTGTGAATGGTTAAAACAAAGAACTGTCCGCAGGGAACGCAGTATAGAAATGCACTCGCTTCATCTATTTCCATCTATGATGTATTTATATATTCATTCCTTTGAGCCATTTTATTATTTGTAGTTATTTTTTGTATACCTGAACGTATGCTGATACCCACACCTAGATCAAGTCCATGTACATTTTGTGCTGTGGCGAGAAAATAAAAGTTCTGGAAAAGCTTTTCTAAGTCTTCACAAACTAAGCATTATATAAGTTGTGCAGCGGTTGTATTCCGTTTTTCATGTTCTCTCTCTGGAATTTGTCAAAGGGAATTGTGTTCAATCCTGAATGAGGGAAAGGTGTCAGACTCTGTGTCACAGGTTAAAAACGTTCTGGCATGTTCTTTTCCGTTCCTGTTAACCTATTTTACTGCGGCTCACCGACTCTTCACACAGTTGTAGGTTTGATTTTAGTTTTTATCATCAGCATAGCGTATAATTGGGTCCCCATCTGGAAGTCTGTGGGTGAATTATAAAAAAGGCTCCACCACTTTATGTTTGATCAATATGAAGTGGTGTTGTCTTGCATAAATCTTGCATAAATCATAAATCTTGTTTTACTGAAAAAGGGCTTATTTTGAGGACAGGTAATCAACAAAGTGAAAACCTTAGCTTTGAGGATGTAACAGAATTACTGGTGCAATACATTTACAAATATGCACGTTACCGTGTCATGTCTTTATATATATATATATTTATATATATATTTGTAAAGTTTTCTCTTGATGACTACTCTATAAATCCAAATAGCACTTATTTTGTGTTGTTTATGAGACACAGCAATTAAACCTATCAGTATTACCCCCCCCTCCAAACACCCCCACATCATTAAGTCAACTGAGCATAAAGGCATGTATGGCAGATGGTGTGTTTTTAGTGGTGTGCTTGATTTGACTGCTAGACACTTCATAAACATTACCTCACCTGGAAAGGTGTGGTGCCCCTGCAAACTGAATCGCTGTGTGTGTGTGTGTGTGTGTGTGTGTGTGTGTGTGTGTGTGTGTGTGTGTGTGTGTGTGTGTGTGTGTGTGT
>JAOPJL010000089.1:15524479-15536235 GCA_027123545.1 Trisopterus esmarkii | reverse complement strand
TATAAATGTGCGTTGAATCTGAACTGTTCATTTTCTTTTACTTTGAGAGTGATGCAGGGTTCATTCCTCTCTGCCACGCCCTCTATAGGCAGGTGTCATTTCACTCTAATTATGTGACAGACTTTGGAGAATTCCCTTTGGACTCCTTTTGTTTGGATCAGAGATTCATTCAATCAGCGTTTCGCTGCTTCTTTGTCATCATTGTCATGGGTTTGCTTTTCAACCCATTCAGAATGCGTAGAAATCCATCATACAGATTATTGCCAATGATGATGACGAAGGCATACTTGCGTTCAGCAGCTCTGCAGCAACAAAGTATGTTGCCGGTTACTCCCTGGTGGGAACACAATGATCTCCAAAAGAAAACGTTTCTCTGCAGCAGGATGTGATTCTGTAATGATTTGTGTAATCAGAAGGCAGCCTCTGCCCCTTAGTCTGTGTGTGTTTGCATTGCTGAGGTATTAGCCTCGATTAGCAGGTAATCCATTGTTTCACGTTAGCCTACACTTAGCCATTAATATCTGTCTACTCTGCTTAATTAGAAAAATATGGCGAGAGTGCCTACACATACAAGCAGTCAATTATCGTCAGTCGATGTATCCTAGCCATGTAGAAACATTCTTCTTTTATATTCTGTGTGGGGAAGCCAACCAAGGGGACCCCAGCTTTATTTATGTAGCATTTATCATACACAAGGCAGACTCACAGACCTTCACATATAAACATTGTCATACAATAAAAGAAAATAATAGACAAGTAAAAGAAAAAAAAAAAAGTAAAATAGATAGAAAATAAAGGCAAAGTTAAAAAAGCATGTTGTGTTTTGATTTAGTTTTGTACATAAAAAAGAGATCTCATAAATCCTCATTGTTCTTTGGTCCGGCCTTTATTAAGAGGGGGTTCATTTTAACAGACATGGACATGAGAATAACGGTTTGGCTAAGGTAGTTGAAGTTCAAGCTTAGAATGTAAGAAGAATAATTTCACATTATTGAAACTGAGAAGTGGAGGTCGCCACAAAGGCCTGAGGGGACGCCACGCTGCGGTGTGAGTCCATGTCCGCTTGGCAGCATGCCAGCACCAACATCACACCAACCTGCGGAGCCACGCCGTGGCCTGGGGTTCAGCGTCTGGCCCTCTTCCTCTGCCCTCCTCCCGCCCACTCAAGTGTGGCGCCACAGTGGTGAGACCTCAAGCGCTGTCATCCAAATCCGCCATCACTCCTCATACAACCTCTCCAGCTGTCACCCCCCAAGAACCCCCCAACACCCCCAGCGCCCTCCACCACACACATTGGGGACAACCTTTGTGTATGCACTCATTCTTACTTGCAGCCAAGAGTTTGATTTCCCTAGACGGACAACCCCAGTGGCCCAATGTGCTGGCCCTGTTTTTACCTTTTTTTCTACCCCGTTTTATTGGCTATTTGGTGTCATGAAGCTGGAAAACACTGTGTACCTGCTCTATATGGCTCGCTATATCGCCATTGGTAGATACAGCAGCCCAACTGTCAAAGAATTGACAGTTTCTCTTCTCCCACTCAAAGCTCAGTATGGGAGTCGGGACAGTGGAAGGGGGACAGACAGCATTCCTCATCTTCCAGATTGGAGCTATTTGAATAGAGGTCGGATCTGTTCTCGGGGAGGAGTTGCTTGTGGACAGGGTCGCTGGCGTTGCGTCGCACTCGCTGCCAGTTGGACAACCCCAACAACAAGAGGGCTCATTGGCAGGAGGTCAGGTGATTTGAGAGGAAGACTTAAAACATGAAGCACCAGGAAGATGAGATGTAGAATTGCAATTTGTCTGCTGCGCCCGTGCAAACGCACTCAAAGAAATCAATGGAGCGATCGCTCACCCCGGGTTCCTCTTCACGTTCTCTGTCTGAATCGAATTAGCTCTCCGATATGACAGGAAAGTCATTAGGACCTCCCTGCCCAGTGAACAGCATGCTAATTGATTCAGACAATAGATGAACAAAACCTCAACCCACTCAAGGATTCACATTTCTTCATCACTCACTCTATTCCTTTGATTGTTAATGGTTGTGTTTGCTATAAATGACGTATTTTCCAGGAAACGTCCTTTTTTTAACGTGTTATTGTCCTTGTTATTGTGTTTTGTTTCAGATAAATCATGGATGCACACTCCGGAGGCTCTGGCCAAGCATTACATCCCCTACAACGCCAAGGTGTGTACTACAATCTCATTTCCATCTCATTAGAAAGGCTCTGAATCAGGGACATGCGTCACTAACAATGTGATTGACCACCTGAGTTTCTACCCCTGATAAATCTGTCATATTAATAAAATATGAAGTTGTGCAAACTATTCATTGTCTGCCTCTTTCGGCAATGGGAGGGGTGGTTGTTGTGGTCTGGTGCCCCCCCTCCTCCTTCCCTCCTTTGTTATCCCCCCCACCCCATCTAATTCAGTCTCTGCATGACATTGGTCTGAATGGTTCACCGGGTTCAGTGATTGAATAGTTCTCACCCCCCACATGCTCCCTAAAGATCCAGACCACTGCTTGGGGTTGTTTTGGCATGAAAAGATAATTAGAAAACAGCACTAAAATACGCAGGAGCTGCGGTTCTTTTTTTTAAAGGTCTCTCTTTTTGTTTGGCTTGGATTGCTGGTTTCTGTGGTCCTACTTTGTGTGGCGCTCCATTACAGCAGCGGTAGGTAGGGGGCAGCGCGGCTGAGATGGAGATGGCAACTGTGACAGCCAGCCTCTCACTTGGAGCCATGGTGACAGGTGGGCTCGGGAAACCTAAACCCTAGAACAGGTGCAAGGCCTCACGGTAAACCGGCTATCAGCGCAATTGCCTTTCATTCCCTACTGCATGCTGTCTGCTGTCTGCTTTTGATTTGCTTTGTTTTTGTTTTGTTTCTCACGCTCCAACGAAGCGTAGCTTCGGGTTATCGAACTCCATGTCGACGGTGGGGATTTGCATTTTCTGTTGCTTACACACTTCAGAGACGCATCTGTGATATCTGGACCTGTCAATTGTAGCATGTAGCAACCCCCGCCAAGACCCCCGCCCAGCCCTCCTCCGCCCAGGGGAGCACTCTGTGAACATCATCTCAGTCCTGGATGTTTTTGTTTCGACGGGCCAGGGGGAAAAGGGTACCTTCCGGAAAGGGGAAGGTAAACTGAGTTGTAGCTGCGATCGAACGGTCGGTACAAACAACCGACACGCTTCAGCCGGCTGCACCCCGGCGCCGCACTGCGCAGTTTACAGTCAACCGCCGGCCCGACACCGACAGGAAGCAGAGCTGCAGCACCGTTGTGATTATGTTGTGAAAGCAGCAGATCAACAAACATAGTCGGTATAGGCGACCATAACATTATAGATTGTTTTGTGGCTACATATGGGGGCCTGATGCCCATGATCCTATGTTTGTGTTTACAATGATGCTTCAATCCATAGTCACTTCATGTAGCCTACTGTTTAGTCACTTCATTTACTGTTATTGCTCTTGTTATTAGATTGTTATTTGTCTATTATATCTATATTATATGTTATATAATGTCTATATTCATCATCTGCCACGCGTCTAGTCGCCGCCGGTGACGGGCAGTACGTCGGTAACCGTACGTGCGGTTGGTTTGACGCTGCGCCGCGGCGCCGGCGTGTAGCCTGCTTTAGTCTTCTTCAACAGCGACCAGAGACTTATTTGTAAAAAGAGTTGAATCTCGCCTGGAAGATGGGTTGTGTCAGACGGGTTTCCCCGCTGACTATTCCCACCGGCTGCTCGTCTGTGCGGGGAGAGGAGGAGAAGCTGTCAGCTCACATCCACTGCTTCGCACCTCATGTTATTGTCGAGCAGAAGCAGAACCCCGAGCGCGTGAACTGACTATTTCTTTTTTTTTCTCCCTTTTTTTGAGTTCTTTCTAAATCAAAGCGTTTGTAGTTCCTTAGCACCCCAACTGTTCCGATGAGTTCCCATCCTTCCTGAATTGGCGCCGATCTGACTCAGAGTTGTGGAGAGGCTCTGAGAGTTTCTGGGTACTTCTCTTCAGCGGTCTAGAGCGTGAGCTACTGGCCCGCACCTCGTTACCTTAACCCTTGGCTCCACTCGAGCCTAGCGGCGCCGCGTCTACTGAGCGCTCCCTCAACTTTTACCAGTTGTCTGGAAAGCGCTGGCGTGGTAATCAATAGACGGTGCGTCCAATGGTGCCGTCCGAAAAAGAAACCATAAAACACAGAGCTTCAGTTGTCAGTGGCGAACACTCGTGTCGAATCGCCCGCTTTCACTCATACCCCATGCCATCCATCTTTGTACATTGATTGTTTTCAATGTACAAAGAATCGGTTTGTGACGCAGCCTGTGGCGCACATACGAGACACAGCGTTCTGAGTTTAGGCCTGGGGTTAGTATCTCGAACTCCCCAGAGATCCATCTTGTTTTTCTCTGTGTCTGATATAGAGAGCGGGCTATTCATTTAGTCTGAGGTAGAATGGGTATAACTATCACCATATGGACATCATGGAGGAGGGGAGGAGGAGGAGGGTCCGGGGGAGAGGGGGGAGGAGGAGGAGGAGGGAGGGAGAGGGGGAAGCTCACCCCTTGTTTCGGGTGACCGGAGCTGATGATGGATGAGGCTCCTGGGCCGGGCTGGCCTGCTGAGACCTGCCCCCCCCTCTGTGGGACAGAAGACTGTAGTTGTCAGGGACAGGTTGTTGCTCTGCTGGGCTGCGGCGATCCGTCACCCCGTCAGGGAGTTATTCTTGGAGGTGTCCTTAAGTCCTAATGGACGTCGTTTGTTGCCGGGCGTCGACTTGTTTTGACAGCTCGGTTAATGTTCAAAAAAATAATGTATTGTACAATATCACACAATAAGGAACACTATTAGGGTGTTGATATGATTTGTAAAGGAAAGTCGCAAAAAATATATTTTCTGTTTAATGTTAAATAATGTTAAACACTGAGGATGTTGCCCGTGGTCGCTTGTCCCTGAATATGATTTGAAATGACCCTTTAAAGATACTCTCGTTTGAACAGAGTTTTTAATATAAACTAAGTCCAATTTGGAAGTTTACTGACTTGCATATAGTGCTGTTTCACGTTCAAGCACTTAGGTAGTGTGAGGAAATGCAGTCGTCATCCATGAAAACTATTTGTTTTAATTCTGGTTTCTGTTCTGATTTAATATTGTTATGGCCATTTGCTGAAAAAAAATCATCCTTGTTTTCACAATAGACTTCTTGGGACTCAACAATGGAGAGCACAGTTTGTTGTGGGCTCAGCTTTCTGGTGGAGAAGGGGAAAGAATGCCCTTTGTCCACCATGAGCCACCAGTGTCTGCTGCTTATTTACCAGGTGGGCTGTATTGGAAGTGGCCCAAACAACCCCCTCAAAAACGGCCAAACAACAGCAGTCTCAAAACCTCACAGAGCCAATGTCTGAGTGGAACTATTATGAGAGGGTTCAGCCAGCTGGGGAGCCATTTGCCCATCTCTCTTCCCCCCATGCTCAGGCCTAAGGGTTAATAGCACCATCTGTTGGTGAACTGCTGTAGTGAAGCTTGAGCAATGCGATTCAGATTGGATTACATTTTTTTGGCATTGACGCAGTACAAGTACAATACTGAACAAAAGGCTGTCTGCATCGAACCAGGACGTGCAAGGCAGAATAAACTGCACTCCCTTTTATTGCAGAAAGGGGGGTGCTAGTATGATTGAATGAGTGACTAAGTCAGAGTAAATGGTAAGTGAATGAATAGAACCTGGTGCTTGTGACTGGGTCAGTTTGGTTCATGTTTCTGTCACAAAAAGCATGTGTTGTGTCCCAAAACGCCATGTGCATCTTTCCAGACATAAAACGTTGTCACCTTGGCTGGTATAAAAAAAGAAGAAGATAAGTGCATGCAGGGAGACAGGTCTGTCAATCGCTATCTGCCTTTGGGGCTCGTCAAGATACGGTGGCAGAATGCGATTGAGATTGTCCCTCAGCTAAAGTGCTATCCTTGAGCAAAACACAAACGGCGATATCACATTCAGCTGCCTTTTACCGAATAGTCAGTCAGACACCCGACAAAGGGATAAGTTGTGAAAAACATCAGGCCCGTTTTGGGTTATTATTCCTCATTCCTCATGCGCTTAAATAACGTCATTCATCTTCTTTTTCTGTGACAGTTTCTGGGAAACACAGAGGTTGAGGCGCCCAAAGGCACGGAAGTTGTGAAGGATGCGGTGAGAAAGCTGAAGGTAAGAAATGCCAAGGCCCTGTCGAGAGTCTGTCCAACCAGGGTTTGAGTCGCAAAGCGGTTCCAGCAGCAGGAACACAAACGTCTCCTTAATACCTGGCTGGGCACGCTCGCAACACCTGCTCGGATACATACGCCACCCCAATGCCCAGTGTTGGCTAAGTCACTGGTTTGGTGGATCATGCAGCACCATCTGTCTACTGACACTGATAAATACATGTTTAACCAACCAAAATGTTCCTTAGTAATAGACTGATATACTCGCTTTGGATAAACGTTTCTGCCTAATGAGGCCATTATTGAAGGTGTTCAGATATACAGAGAGCAGGGTTACCTTCTAAAAGGAACTAAACAGTTGGAGATGGCTTTATATATATATGTATATATATATATATATATATATATACACACATACTGTGGAAATATATTCGTGAGGAAGCAGTGTTTTTGTTGGAAGTTTGCCAGGGCAGGAGTAGTCACATCACATCAAGTATAAAGCCGACTGTATTCTGGAAAGCACTAGACTCTTGAAGACCTTTTTCTCACCGGACTGAGTTTACTTTTTACATTTTCACATTTCACTTTTGTGTTTTGTGTTAGTTTTCAGTATAACTAAAATGTATATCTAAAACGTCAGTTAAGAAACCCTTTTATTACTGTGACCAGGTAATGGAGCAGTAAAAGTTTTGTCCGATAATAATATACTGTTATCTGGTTCAGGCATCTCAAAACCTCAGTGCTGTGTTTTAGAGGTATTTTCTTTTTACATTAGGGTGCTAAGGACCCGGTTCAATTATTTTAATAGCATTTCCAAAATTGGCAATTCCAAGGCAACACATTAAAGAAGCACAGAGTATTAGTGTCAATTTTGACCATGACACCAGCCTCAGCGTTTAATTAGCCAAACTAGATCAGCAATCCTCTTGCAAAATATATGAAAAGCTTCTGCTTCTTCGAACTGTACAGATGGAAACACACAAACAGTGGTATTCAGAATCTGTAACCCAAGAGCGTTTGAATTATTATTAGAAAGTGTTCTTATTCATAGGGTTTCTATCTTTTCCTTATTTTCGGCAGTTGATTTGAGACAACTTTGACTTGAGACACTGTCAATTACTATTGAGGCATTAAGTAGATGGAATTACCCAACTTACATTGATTTCAGATACATTTGATTTACTGCAGACATTTAGAGTTTAACCAAGTACCCTTTGGCTAGGTGTCCAACACTGTAGCTCAACATCACTGACTTCTTTCAAGTCCCATGATTATGACCTTTGTAGGATTATAGTTATATTATACTATTCATATTATATTTGAGTAAAGGTTTGATGACTGTGTTTTTTAATACATATTTTTATATTTACTATTTTTATTCTAGAGGTTTTCCATTGGGAGAACTGCAAGCCTGATGTCCTTCAAGTGTGCATTCCTGGCCTCATCTGTGATCGATTGTTGCTTGATAGATTACTGCAAAGAGAGGCCATTAATAACTCAAACCCACTTTCTCTATGTTCATTTTTCTCTTGATTTGACTGCTCCTGGTGAAATGACTTAATATTACATTTTGTCCCTAAAATATTTGATAGTGAAGTGATGGACTCGGGCACAAACAGAAACACCCAATTTTAGTTTTTCTTCTAAGGAAGCGTTCAGTTATGACTGGGTATGTTGAACATTTCATCAACCGTGTTGTCTTAAAATCAATCCTATCGAATAAGTAATCTCGCCGCAAGCTCTTTCCTTATTGGATGTCAAATCTGATGCATGTTCTGTCCAGGCACAGCCCATGCCCATAAACATAATGTATTCCCATATACATTTAGTGGTTTTGAGTCAATTTCACGTTGAGTGTTTACGAGTTTACCTTTCCTTTGGAGCCTTGGCCAGAAACTCAAGTCATTTGTCAATCAAATGTTTTTTCTAATGTCAATCAAATGCATGGCTGAAAACTCGACGTCAACACTTTCCCCTCTTTCCTGCGGGACTATACTCGGGTTTCTGCACACAATGTGCCCTGTAGCTCTGTCAATGTCAATGGGTATCGTTGCTTGTGTTATGTAGTAGCTGTAAAAGCTCAAACTGAAAGTCAATGTTAAGTGTCCACCCTCTTCCTTCAACAGTTTCAAAGGCACATCAAAAAGTCAGAGGGACAGAAGATTCCCAAAGTGGAATTACAGATCTCCATTTATGGAGTGAAGATACTGGACCCCAAGACAAAAGTGAATTATATCTCTCTCTCTGTCCTCTCTCCTGCGTCTCTCCTTCCGTCTCTGTGTCTCTCCCTCTGTCTTCATCTTTCTATTTCTGTCTGTTTTCACCAGTCACTCTTCCTCTCTCTCCTTCTCTCCCTCTCTCTCTGTCCCACTCACTCTCTCACTTAGTACCTAGCTCACACATTTTACAAGACTTCCTTCATTCAAATGTTAAATATGTCATAGCCATGTCTTAACGTTCCTTACTTTCTGGTGTCAGGATGTGCAGTATAACTGCCAGTTGCACAGGATATCCTTCTGTGCGGACGACAAGACGGACAAAAGGATATTTACATTCATCTGTAAGGACTCTGAGTCCAACAAGCACCTGTGCTATGTGTTTGACAGCGAGAAATGTGTAGGTATCAACATCTTTCAACTGATCTCTTTTCTCATGTTAGACAAAATAATCTATTGTAAAGAGCAGCAATGTTCATTCAATATAAATTTGCTTACAAATATGGTCATCAAGGACAATACATATAAAATATTTATTGTACCTTTTGAAATTCAGCTTTTTCTACTTTTAATACATACTGAGAAGATTATCTGCCTCAAGAAAAACGAGTATTGTTTTAGAGCAGCGCTCCTCCACTAGGGCGTTGGTTCAGTGTGTGTCTGTGTTCCCAGGCTGAAGAGATAACCCTCACCATGGGTCAGCTGTTGGTTCAGTGTGTGTCTGTGTTCCCAGGCTGAAGAGATAACCCTCACCATCGGCCAGGCCTTCGACCTGGCCTACAAGAAGTTCCTGGAGTCTGGCGGAAAGGACGTGGAAACACGGAAACAGATTGGAACCCTGCAGAAGAGGGTATGTTACAAAGCGTCTGGTAAAACTGACCCTTTTCATCTACATTACACAGGTTAACTATCCCGGTCCCACGGTGGGACCCCCTCCTCACTGGCTGCTGTTGTAAACCTTGTTAGCTGTTACATTTTTAACCGTTTTTTAATAATTCAGCAAGGTAAATTCTACTTTCCAAAACACAGCAGCGATAAATTAATCATTTCAACTGTTTCTCACCTTGGCTGGTTTCGGTCTGTGAGTACAAGGTTGCAGTACCAGCGAGAGGATAAAACCTTCAATGCGTTTTTTAGTGGTTTTGTTTAGGAGCGTTTTGATTGTGTTCTACAGATCCAAGAGCTGGAATCTGAGAACTCTGAGCTGAAGAAACAACTGCTAGACCTTGAAGACCAGCTGATGATCGCTCACGTACCTCCAGTAAGAAAAGAGATTAGATCTCCACAATGCCTACACATAGAGATTAAACTCTCATGAAAAAGTACATAGTAAACAGGATGGGAACAACATTCTGAAGTATTTCAACTTAGCTGCTAAACTTAAAGGGATGGACGTGGTCAAGGGATCATGGCCAGGCCATTCACATTACATAGATGGTGCAGCTGAATGAAGCTGTGGCGTTTCAGACTTTGAAGAAGTTCAAACTGGAGATGAGATGTTTTGTGACGACGTTAAGAAGTATACATATACTTTTTGACACAGAGGTGTAATGTGTACATTTGTCTGTGTCAGTCCTGTCGTCTCTTTAAGAAGTGTTAGGACATAATGGGCCTCTATCACAGAGGCGTAAGACGTGAAAACAGATGCAGCTTATTAATTTAACAAGGGGTGTCTAGGTGTACCCAAAATGAAAGTCCTGTGATATACACGCGTGTTCCCCCCTACTGGATGTAGGGTACAGCTCTGCGATAAAGGCCTATTCATTGTAGTTAGTTCATTTGACCTTTCATCGACTTTCCATCCTTAAAGTGGCAGTGGAATTTCTCAGATGTCGAATAAAAATAAAACATAACCTTATAACGTTACATTTCCAGACGTTTCAGAGCCGAAATATGTCCAAAAAGGTTTGGTTTGAAGTACAATGAAATATATATATCTATAAATATCTCCATCTGTTTTACAAACGTGTTGCTGCTAAAACTATTTGTGCGTGACGATGGACCTACTAACTCTCTGGTTGTCTCTCTCTCTCTCTCTCTCTCTCTCTCTCGCTCTCGCTCTCGCTCTCTCTCCTCACGCCTGTCTGTCTGTGATCCTCTCTCAGCTGCTGCACATTAACTCCTCTAATGAGGCCTACATGCTCCAGAGGCCCTCCTCTCTCTTCTGGTGTCAAAACCTCCAGTCTCTGTCCTGCCTGGAGATCTCCTCCATCACGCTCACCCCCATGAGCTCGCCCGAGTCCAACTTCTCCACGGGCCTACTAACTCCTCCCCCCTCCAAACCGGCCCTGCCGCCTGCTAGGGGCAGCGAGGGCTTCAGCATCCCGCGGCCTCGCGTAAAGCTCTCCTCCTTCCTGCTCCACTGCCTTCCTCCTCCTCCTCCTCCTCCTCCTCCCTCCTTTTATTCTGTGCTCATCGCCTCCCTCCCTGTGATCTCCGTTACGCCTGCGTAACATCTCCTCTTTTCTATTTTTCCTCCCCCACACCCACACAGATTTCTCCTCAATTGTTCCTCCTTCTCTTCAGTCCCCTTATCTGTTCTCCTTTCCTCATCTGCTGTTTCCTTTTTCCCTTCGTCTCCTTCCCTCTCACCTCCTCCTGTCATATCCACTTTCCTCACCCCTTCTCTTGACTGCATCCCCTTTCCTCTCTGTCCCCTCTTCCTCATTCCGCCTCACCTCTGTACTCATTTATTTCCTGTCTTCTTGTTCCACCTCTCCCCCCTCTCTGCTCCCACCTCCTCTTATTGCTCCTCCAGGCTGGGGAGAGCGTGCTTCAGGAGCCCCCTGCTGTGCCCTCGTCTCCAGCCTTTCCTTTTTATTTATTATTCCATTCATCCCTCCTTGAGATCCGCACGGATCGACTAGCATTCCATCCTCCGCCTCCCCAGGAACCTCACGCACGCGTGCTGCTCATGAATAACGTGCCGCATTCAGCACCTCAGTCCTCCAGCGGCTCCCACCTCCCACCTGACCCGTCTCTCCCCGCCCCGCAGGCAGGGAGTGGCTCCATGAAGCCCCCGTCCACGGACGTCTTCGACATGGTGCCCTTCTCCCCCGCGGCGCCTCTGGTCCCCCTGCCACCCAGCAACGGGTGCCCGCCCCCACCCCCCGCAACCCTACCCCCGGATTATAGTAAGCACCACCTCCATATGAGTCAGGGTCTACTAGCACCACCTCCACTGCAGCACCACCTCCATATGAGTCACAGTCTACTAGCACCACCTCCATATGAGTCAGGGTCTGCAGCACCACCTCCATATGAGTCAGGGTCTGCAGCACCACCTCCATATGAGTCAGGGTCTGCAGCACCACCTCCATAGGAGTCAGGGTCTG
>JAOPJL010000089.1:15501292-15519724 GCA_027123545.1 Trisopterus esmarkii | reverse complement strand
TAATAAATATGATTTTAAAAAAGGAGCAAGCATTGATGTTAAAATATTTTAATAATTTATTTCTGTGGGTGAAGCGCAGGCATGTCCCCCCCCCCCCCCCCTCCCCCCACCACTTTGGCTGGCGGGTTAGACGCCTCATGAAGGAAAATATGATCATGTTTAAAGTATCTTTTTAAAATTTACAAATAAATAGCATTACACCCAGTCGCACTGCCTCAAACAAAAAGAGGTGCTCCACACAATAACAGAGTCAACATAATACATGCAGGGGGGGAAAAAAGCTTAGTCATCTTAACTTTAAATACAGAACTATTTCAGATGCCGATATGCAACTAGTTCCCCTATGCCATCAATACGTCTACAGAAAACATCACCACAATCAGGAAGAAAGAAGCTTGTGGAATAACCTATTAAACCTAAATTAATATGACAAAGCGTTGTGGGGATAAACAAGCATTGTTTTTAATTTGTTGCATAGCAAGCAATACATAAAGCAAACAAGCACTCCACCTTTTATAAAAGGACTTCAAGGGCATATAAAAAGATACTAAAAAGGGGGAAATTGACATGCATAAAGGAGAAATCTGTGCGAACTAATTGAAATAGTAAAGAGGGGTGGGGGGTAAATATATATATATATATATATATATATATATATATATATATATTTATTTAAAAAAATAATCACTATTCAGACAACTCCAATTACACCTCTCCATCATTGACAGAAAGGACTTTTATTTGGCAACCCCAATCCCTTCCCGTCTACCTGTGCTGAAATAGAAGTGCACAAGGCTCACCACTACTTACAAAACAGCACCTGTGGGGGGAAAAGGTATGATTTACAAGCCATCTCATCGCATCCCAGTTTCTGGAGACGAGGTAGCTATGACTGAGGAATAGACAGTCTTAATGGATCTTTAATGTTCTATGGTCAGCACAGAGTCACAATAAACTGGATACAAAAATTAGGCTTTCTTTATCAAAAACCGTCTCAAGGAGAAATACAGACGTGCTATATTTATTGTCCTTGATTAGCACCACAATTTTCATTTTGTATTCAAAATGTGCTATTAAAAGAAAATAAAATAATACATAAAATCTATCAAACCTATAAGCAGTTCATAGTGGTTGGCTAAAGAAAATCAATCACTGGCATGGGACGATGTCGTCAAGCCACCAACAGCAGTACAAACTAACAAGGAAGAAAGCAGTTGGTTTTCAGCTAAACAGTTTTTAGCTCAGTAAACACATGCCATTAGTGGATAACATCTTTTAAACCATGTAGGATGACAAAAGTGCCTCCTAACATGAAAAAAAAAAAAAAACTCAAGTCAAACTTTAAAAAGAAGACAAAGGAATTATTCTGAATGGTACTAAATTTGTTTTATGTAAATTTCTCTCAAACATTCATCTGACTTACAATCAAATCATGTTGGATGTAAGGAGGTCTTGGAATTGTTTGAAAGGCACAATAAATATCTCGCCACAGGGCCAGAATAGTCCGCAGTACTGGTATGTACAATGTGGCTGAGCATCTCAGCTGTCAGTTCAATAGTTTTGGGGGTCCTCCTGGACCCCTCCCCCCTGTTGTTACTCTACAAGAAGCACACGGGCCCGATGTCAATGCCGAACTCTTGGTTAGGGCCGCCAATGTCCACAGGAGCCACATCCACAATGGGAAGTCTGGCGGTTTTCTGTGTCCTGTATTCAAACACTGTCTTGCCCCAGTTTCCATTGGCTTGCTGTGAAAACAGAGGAAAAAAGTGGATGAAGATATTAACTCAAGTCATTCTAGTTGCCGCTTTTATCTGTAGTGCCTTAACACTGAAATCAGGCTGTAATGAATGAGCAGGTGGGTGGGTTCGATATCTGCTCAAAGAGGCTTATAAACTCCAGTTACTTTTGGCTGGGAACACCCTAACCCCCCTGCTATCCTGCACTTGCACAAAAGGATATAAGACCACAATACAGACTTACAACGAGTCACTTTCAGCAGCCCCACAGTTTTAGAGTTCATGGTATCCTTGATGAATTACATTTTAAGGGCATGGCCCCTTAGGTATCAATGCTGTGAAAGCGTCTTAATTTAACTTAACTACCTTCACAAAGCAATTCTACCTTGAAACAAAGCGGGCGCCTGCTGGACATAATGAAGGAGAATCTGGGCCACTCAGAGGCTGAACTCGTAGTACACCAAACATTTAGGCAACACTCCTTGTTGCGACCCAGGATTGATTTGGATTGTTCTCTTTCCTTCATATTCACTTTCCTTATCACCTTACTTGATCTTAAAAAAAGGCACAATCCTCTTAAGAGATAAATAAAATAGACTTCACCTTAAGACTTAAAGTGTCAAAGTTTTTTTTTTAATTTTCTTTTAATTTAACTCAGAGATGTGACTTGGAGTGTTGTTTCATTAGCAACACACCTTTAACAAAGATTGGGGTGCTCAATTCTCAACAAGGAATAGACACTGTTAAATGTGTAGAAGCCTACCGTGCATTTGTCTTCCACCACGGTGTATCTAAAGCGGTTGTTGCCCTCTGCCTTCAGCTCCAGGTCGTTGGATCCCTTGAGGATCAGGGCCTTCTTCAGGTTGTCGGTCTTGGCATCCTTGTAGGCCACAGAGTTCTTGCAGTGGTAGGTGATGGTCTGGGACGCCTCCTTAGACAGCAGACGGATGAAGGTCATCTGGACCGTGACAGAGTTGGCCGACTGGTCTTTGTTGCCGTAGGTGAACTGGATGGAGAGAAGAGGGCATGTTCAGAGCATTGTCTTCACAAATCAGTTAAAACGTCCATAGAGAAGCTGTGGACACTGTGTTTATTTCATACAGACATTTTTCATCGTTAAAAGTTAAACATAGGTCAACGACATTAAGAATAAGTAATCGTAGAATAATATTGCAACAGATATCTATTTTACCATATGTCTATGGTAAAGTAATAAAAATGACACATACAAATGTTGTCGTTTAGCAGACACTTTAGGCCAACAATAAATATCAGCAGTGGCATTTTGCTCAGTGATGCCCGCAGCTATACGGTGAACATTAAGAACCTCAGTCCCTCTATGGCCAGGAGTCATACACCCTAACCATTGTGAAACAGTTTCAGAAATATACTTACTTGTGATCCTCGGTTCATGTCGGCTCCAAACCAAACAGGCTTGTTCCTGGCAGTGTTCCACCATGACTTGCGGGGGATGTTGGCGGGGTTGGCTGCGATGCAGGTCTCTCCGGTCTCCATGTTGCAGTGCACCATGATGGCGTCCTCAGCGCTGCCCTGGTTAGGATCCACCCAGAACTCTCCTAAACAAGAGGGAAATGTGTTTATGAACACACAGAATATAGGATTTGCCAGAAATCGATATTCCCTATCGCAGGAACTCAAATGTATAACTTGTGGATTTGACTGACAGATTATTATCCATTCCAAAACTAGAATCACTCTGAGAGGTGAGAGTTGCGCCCTGGTTCCAGAGGGCATAGAGTAGCAGTTAACCTCAACCTCCTCTTTTCCCAGCACCCCGGGACACGCCTTACCGCAAAGTGATTGATTGGTTTTCCCAGCTCAGAAAATGGTGGTTGTGTGATACAACCTTGATTTTTGAATTACGCTATTAAGCAATTTAGCAGATGCTTTTATCCAAAGCCAGTGCATATATGGGTTAGGGTATTTTACTCAGGGACGCCTACAGCTCATGCTGCCCCCTTGCATCTGCAACAGCAACCTAGTCACCTTTACTTCACTCCAGAAGCATTAGAGGCAGTGAACAGTAATATGCCGTTAGCTGGATACAATAGCAAAGAACTCTTTCATAACTTCCCACAAGCTTTGATGTATTGCTCAACCGCTAGTTTGTTAATCAAGTTGGCATTGCATCTTGTGTTTGATTTCATCCTGTTGTGCTATGCTACACATCATTCTCTCACTGAGCCTGTCCGTAACACAGGTAAAAAAAACCATTCAAATATGATACAGTATTATCAAAACAAGACAAAATAGAGGTACAGGTATCTACGGATTCCCTCCCACAGCCTTAAGTCGGCGGATTATGGAACCACCAGAACTCACCGCTCTTCTTGGCAGGGTAGCACTGTTTCAGATCTTCGCAGGTCCTGGCCGGGTGCTTCTTGCTTCCATCTGGGCTCTTCATGCTCTTGATCTGGCTGCTGAGAGCCTTCAGCGTAGCCTGTACCCCGGGGTCTACCGGCACGATGGTGGACCCGTTGCTGACGGGCATGGCCTCGTCCTCGCTGAACTCGGGAGGAGGTGGGGGGCCGGAGTCTGAGTCGTAGTCGTGACCTCCAAACATGTCCTCCATGGCGGCGGTGGGGGGTCCAGGTGGGCCAGGCAGTCCCGGTGGACCGTCTTCTCCTGGTGGTCCCTGTAATTCAAGAGAGGCAGTTGACAAAGGATTTTCCATTTTTGATTTTTGTTTGACTTTCACTTTTTGATAGGGACAATGGAGGGAACATTTTAATTTAGCCTGGGTGACTTTGGCCTCACCTCGGGTCCGATCTCTCCGCTGATTCCACGTGTTCCTGGTGGTCCCATTGGTCCTGGCTGTCCAAGGTATCCTTCCTTTCCTGGTGGCCCAATAGGTCCGGGAGGTCCCTGTACACAGGCAACAAAAAGGTTTCCATACAGGCCTGGTTCTGTGTCTTCTGAACGTCTGTATTTGGTATCAAATGTTTGATACAAATATCCAAAGAATTTACCCTTTGGCCACTTGGTCCGATGATACCAGTTGTTCCCTGTTCACCAGTTGTACCCTGTACCCGGGGGGGGGGAGGGGATTATTAAAGACTAAAGCAATACTTCTGCAGACATATTTCTGGGAGATTAGCATGGCTATGGGCAAGGGCTGGATAATGAAGTGTGCAGTCAACTTACGGGAGGTCCGGGCAGTCCCTGTAAACCAGTGAATCCACGGTGTCCCTTCTGACCTCTCTCCCCATGATCTCCAAGGTCCCCCTTATCTCCTCTTGGTCCTTGTGGTCCCTGAGTCACAAAATATTACAAAGCCACATATTTCATGAAATGTGATATGGATATAAATAATAAAATATCTCCGGGGGTTAATAGATCCAGAAGCTTGGAATTGGACAGTTGTTCAGAGACTCACCGTCAATCCCCTCTTTCCAGCTGAGCCAGGGGGTCCGACGGGTCCTCTAGAGCCCTGCCGGAGAGTCCAGATATTAGAAATAGTCTCCTTTATTCTGGTTTCTTTCAATAATGTTGACGATGATGACGTCTATCCAACTTGTACAATTCATGTACTTTAAGTACACATATGTTCTCAAAATGGTTCAGTTGGTGGGAAAAATTTAGAACATTCAAAAATAATTCTAAAGTAGCATTAAATGGCTGTGTAGCACTACGGCAGACTATGACATGGACCCAGTCTTACAGCGTCTCCTCTCCTTCCTGCCCCGCCGGTGGCCCCCACAGGACCTGGGGTACCAGGAAGTCCTGAAGACCCCAAAAGTCCCTCGGGACCGGGGTCTCCTCTGGCGCCCTAGAGAGACCGGAACAAATAACCATGTTAGACCGCAGACCACGGCGACAGGGAACTGATCACTTGGTTGATCGGTTTGCGTGGCCAACGTGATGTTCCCCTACCCGTTGTCCCAAAACACCATCCTTGCCCGGTGGGCCGTCAGATCCAGCAGGCCCCTGAGAAGACAAAAAGACGGTGTTGGTTTACAGTTGACTCTACACTGTGTTATTATTTAGTATAGATCATAATGTTCATTACCCAAAGTATTCATACCATGTCTGACTACAACCGAATAAAAGTCCACAAATGTATCTATACTATTTCATACTGTTGAGTTATTTATTCAATGCTTTCTATCCAAAGCAACTTAAGGTGAATTCAGATACAAGTAATTAAGGAGAAGGTGGGGGCCACTCACTCAAGGCATTACAGATCAACTGTGGACACTGGGGAATCAAACTCAAGATAATTCGGCTTGGAATCAAACACCCTAGCCATGAAACCTTCTTCCATTTCTGATTTCTTGACTAGGATATTATTGTAGCCCTTCACCGACTAACCAATATGATCCTAAAGGGGCTAAGCTAGGAGTTCAACTCCCCAACAATATACCCTCCTTCCCATCCCACCACATATCATGTCTACGTACATCAGGACCGGGATCGCCACGGGGTCCATTGAGACCGGGAACACCCAAGGGTCCAGAGGGTCCTTTGTCTCCAGTGGTACCCGCTGCTCCCTGCTTTCCTGGTGGACCCTGCAGAGAAATATCACGGCTTACATCGGAGCACATGGGAGTCCAACATTAAAATGATATATAAATTCAAGTCATTTAATCGTCACATTTTGGGAAATGGCCACATCCACTAAAATAATAAAGCTCATGCAAACCCTCCTCATCACACTACAGCAGTCACACATACATTAAAGCCAGTCAGCGTTTCCCAGACCCAATTCGATTTCAGGCTTCATCAACAGGGTAAAATCTGCCAACACAACCTTACAGGATTGCAGGAGCTTTGGGAAACACAAAAGTGATGTAGATGCAGTATAATATAGAGAAGAAACAAGTGGTGATACGTACAGCTGCTCCTGGAAGTCCAGGCATGCCACGTTCTCCTCTCTGGCCAGGAAGACCCACAATGCCTCTCTGTCCTGTGGTTCCAGCTGGACCCGGAGGGCCATCAGGGCCCTAGGAAGGAGCGCAAGCCACATGTTGAGAACCATATGCCATAGCTGGAGTTCATGCGTCAAGAGAAATAGTGGTGTGTCACTTTTTATATCTATCTTTTAATCCGTAGTACCTATCCATCTATCTACCTATCATCCATCAATTATATTTATATATCTATATCTATATATATATATCTATGCATATATCGATGTATCTATCTATCCATCTATCTATCTAGCTACAGTATCATCTATCTTTCTCTCTGTCCATCATATCTATCTATCTTTCCATTGTATATATTAACATCTATCTATCTCTCCATCTATTTATATATCCATCCATCATCTACCGTATCTATCTATAGTCTCCATCTTTCATCAATATCTATAAGGATGCCCCTTGCTGAGTGCTCTTAGGGTAGTCCCAGGCTGACAATGGCACCCCCAACCCCTTATTCTTCTACTGCCAGGAGTTGTGCTCACTGTGGGTCCGTCCTCTCCAGAGTCTCCCTTGTCTCCTGAGCTGCCTCCGGGTCCGGCGGGGCCCCTCTCGCCCTGTCTTCCTGGAGATCCGTTGTCTCCACGCAGACCGGCTGGACCCTCTTTACCTGGGGCACCCAGTGGGCCAGCCTCACCGATGGGACCCTGGAAACAAAGCAGGGGTTTTAAAATTCTGATTTGGATTCAGAGAGGAGGGATTTATCTTGGTGCGGTGGAAATCCATTGGAAAACATAATAATGCGTAGATGAATAAATTGGCCTGATGGTTTGGGCCGTAGTTACATTGTACATGAGCATGATGAGAAAATAAAAACATGCACTTGCTAAGAGGACCAGATTTATGTACACATCTAAAACATTTAGAAGAACATTTGAGGGCATAATGACTTACAGTGGGGCCGGGTGGGCCGACTTTTCCTGCTGATCCAGGGAATCCAGTTGGACCCTATCACAGAAAAATAACAGGTTTTGTAACATTCTTAATTAAATTCTGATAAGCTTTTTGGAAAACCAAAAGTGAACAAGCAAATCATAAGTCAAGTCTACAATAATTATCCTATTTTCCTTACATATTTGCCACATAAAAACAATATTTGACTTACTGGTGCACCCTGAGTTCCTCTTCCTCCTTTAAGTCCAGCAACACCGGACGGCCCCTACAAAATACAAAAATCAATCAATCAATAAAATGAATATAGGATTTAATCAACAAGCAAAGAGGGAGCAGCAGAAATAGGAGAAACAAATACTGTACAGCATTCTTTTTTATGGTATGGTATGGTATGTCCACACTGCAGTGGATATGTTTTCCAAAGTTTTTCCCTGTTTGGCAAATTCTCTTCATCCCGCTACTAAAATATTCCTATAGTCCAACTCTCATCTCACATGCCCAGATAACTAAAGCCTGCTCCTAATCAGTTCAGATTCAGACACTTGGGAGGCCTTCTTTCAAACTCTCAGTTCTTGGTAGACCCTAAACGCTGTTTCAATGTAGACAGAGAGCCAAAGTGGTCGAAAAAAAAGGTGTGCTATAGGATAAGTGTTGACTGATATTATGTGATAATAATCTTAATGTCCTGAGGGCAGGTCAGACTCACTGGAGGTCCGTGAGCTCCAGACAATCCCTGGGGTCCGGGGGATCCAGCATCTCCCTTCTGACCTGGCTCTCCAGGCTCTCCCTTCACTCCAGGCTGGCCGTCAGGGCCCTGAAATGGATTTGGTGAGCATTAGCATTGTTATTTAAGCAATAACCAGTCTTCTATTTCTGTCTCAAGAGAAAGGATATCTCGGGTCATACTGATTCCGATGCCTCAGGGGAAATAGTTTTTGTTATTTGCTCTGCACAAGATAAAAGTTGATAATAATAATACATTATAATGATGAAAATGGTAAGTAATGTGTCTATTGAGAAGCATTGCATTCTCTACAAATTCAATTAATCTTTAACTTTTACACCAGCTGAAAAAGATATCTACTGATAAGACTCAGCAATTTTACAACCTTTTCCGTAACAATTGACTTTGACAACTTTTCATAGATCAATTATAATAACGTTATGACGAATATTGTTATCAAAGCTCAGACATCGGATGAAAAATGAAAGAAAACAACGACTTACGGGTGGTCCGGCGAAGCCCACCGCTCCGGTGGGTCCCGGGTCACCTCTGGCTCCCTGGTGTTAGAGAGATAAGCTCATCAGCAGGGTGTTCATCAGCCTGCTGCCACTTACTCACCGCCACAGAATCACATTAGAGGAATGAGGTTAATAAGGCGTATAAAAAGGAGACACTATCCAAAATGACTTATTACTCACATGGACCCCTCGGGAGCCGTAGGGCCCTGCGGGGCCTTTGGGGCCGGGCTCCCCCTGTCAACAACAACAAGGAAAAATGAATTACAAAAACAAATCTTTACTGCCAATCATCCCCTCAGTGTCCAGACTGCACCACAAAGAAATGTGCTTGTTTTGAAGGCCTAACAAACACACAGTTTCACCGCGGGCCAACAACAAGCTGGGTAATGGAACCGATAAGAACCCTTAATACTGCTGCTGCTACTGCTGCTACTTTGTTGCCAAAGCACCTTTAAAAGAATGTTCTAACCCTGTCACATGATAAGAACCAGACACACAGGAAACAGTGTTATATTAGTCTGGCAGGATTGTAACTTCAGGGAACTGTTAAGTGCTGTTGTCAAGCAGTGTTGGGTGCATCTCGGGGAATGTAAAACTATAAGAAAAATCTAACCAATAATTGAAAGAGCATAATGTGTTGTGAGCCTGGTTAAATATGACAGTGGTGTAATAATGAGATGTAAAATATCACTGCAAAGTGCACTCAGAAAGAAAACAAAGGTTTACCTTTTCACCGCTAGGGCCTGAGGGTCCCAGCGGACCAACAGGTCCGGGAGCACCCTGTTCAACATGAATACATATATTAATGAGTGAATGAGTGAATAAATATACAAACAAACCACATTAGGAACCTTTCTGCCTTGTTGTGACCAGCAACACATCAATGGAAAATGAAAAACAAGATTCTCCTAAAGAGAACTAAAGAGAACCAATATGGACATGGCTGAAACAAACTATTAAGGAAATCATTGGACCGTTGTATCCGGCATCATGTGCACTTAATGAAACTCCAATAATAAAACGTGATTCTCATGGACCTGCTGTGAAATTGCATTCTACATGAATAACTCATCCATTATGTGGTTTCTTATTTCCCTCATTTCAATCCTGAATTTCATTTCCTGATTTGTTGCTTGAAAGTGTATACCCCAGGGCTTTCCTTAGACAGCCAATGAAAAGAAAAGAAAAAACTATATAATACAGAAAAAAATTATCATACGAAATAAATATGGTTCTCAAAAAAGAGGCTTACCCTAGCACCATCATTTCCAGGTGTACCTTCGGATCCTTTTTCACCAATATTACCCTGTGAGAGAAGGAAATGTAGACTATGTGATGTTCTCTCAATACCAGGAGAGAAGGAAATGTAGACTTTGTGATGTTCTCTCAATACCAGGAGAGAAGGAAAGGTAGACTATGTGATGTTCTCTCTATACCAGGAGAGAAGGAAAGGTAGACTATGTGATATTCTCTCTCCCAGGAGAGAAGGGAAGGAACAATTCATGATCATGGTTTATAAGATTGACATCCAACCTAAACATATGATGATGACAATGCCATGTTGATATAATGTTACATTATGTGCATTACAGCACAGCACACCTGATATTAGGATTAATTACATTAATTTGATTACATATTACTGGCAAAATGTATTGCACACACAAATTGTGGATTGCGAATATGATGAATGTTATACATGGAATAATGGATTATGTTTATACAATATGATACTTTCAAGAATAACAGGGAGAAGGATGGCAGGATGATGTCTAAACTCACTCTGTCCCCTTTGGGCCCCGGTGATCCGGAGATACCCCTCTCTCCAGACTGGCCCTGAAGACCAGGGGGTCCTGGGTCTCCCAGGGTCCCAGTGGGTCCAGGACTACCCTGTTGAAATCAAGCAGAATGTTGATGTTAAAGGGACATCCTCATTGCACTTTGTGGTGGGAATTCCGAGCATTTGTCAAGGACAAGCTAGACTTTTGCATGTACAGTCATGCCTGTATTTATCCTACTTCACAGGAAGAAGCAGCTTATCGTTGTGTCAATAACACAGATTGTACATTTTAAGTCTTAATTCTGTCGGTGTTAAGTTTTAGTTGCCAATATACAGGTCCAATCAGGTTTTGACATCACTGTTGAATACTGGTTTGTTCCTGTGTGCAGTATGAGGTTGGTTTATGGGCGTGTGACCTGGACAGAGGTTTATCTTGTGCTTTGCATCCTGACACCCGTACCCTCCTGTCCGTACCTTGGGTCCATCTGGACCGAGGGATCCAGGGATTCCTTTGGGTCCTTGAAGACCGGTTGAACCGAGTTCTCCTCTTTCTCCTGGAACTCCACGCTCTCCCTATGGTTCATGGACGAGACATTGTCAGTACTTAGATTTGACCGTTCAAGTCTCAATGAGATGCAGTCCCATTGTTCCACAGACACTACTGAGATGTGTTGGATGGATCGTACCCTTGGTCCAATCTGTCCCACTGCTCCCAACTCTCCGGGAATACCCTGGAAAGACACAACACAGACGTTTGAACCACTGTTGTACATCCAGCGTCAGTACATATCGAGCAGCATCAATCTGATTTCAGTTGATATTAATAGCAGATGAAGGGTAGTCAACTATGGTGGAACAGTGAGGTTCACAAACAAATAGTCCTCCTCAGTATTTTAACCCACTGGATTTTCTACTAAGCTAGCATCACAAATGGGTGGAACATCAAACCTGAAATGATCCACGTATGGCACACCAACCCTTGAATTGCATTGGCATTTTTTGTTTAAAATTAAAATAGAATGTTATAAATAAATTTTCATTTTTGGCATTAGCTTACCAGGTCACCTGGTTTCCCAGATTCTCCAGGTGGTCCTTGGTTTCCAGGTAAGCCCTAATATCACAAAGGCATCCACATAAACCTTCAAGTTCTATCTTCACATGAATAATATTAATCACAATATTAACAGCACTGATAAATGACCCACCTGGAACCCATTGACCCCCGGTGGGCCTTGCTCTCCTCTGTCTCCTGCAACACCCTACAGAGGAACAGAAATCATTAGACATTCAGTTCCTAATACCAAATATTATTGAAGTAAATGCTTTTTAGTTTGTGGATGAGCATGTATCTCCTTACAGACGGGCCAGGTGGTCCAGCCGGTCCGACCTCTCCATCTTTCCCTGGAGGACCCTGCCAGGTTTAAGAGTTAAGGTTAAAGAGTTAGTCAACAGTCAACTCAGCTGGTTAACAGGTGACAGGGCAATTTAGTTTTACAGTACTAAAATAAAGTTTTCAAACAGCACTCACCCTCTGACCTGCTACTCCTGCAGAGCCTTGTTCCCCTGTCTTGCCTGGGTCACCCTTGGAGGTTTAACACAAGGTTATTGAGATATAAATAAGGTATCAAATAGAAACCGTAGATACGTCTGGTCATTCCATTCTCTTGGTTATTATTGGCAATATAGCCATTTAGCAGATGAATTCATCTAACACATAAAAATCATGCTCAATATGCAAACAGGCAGCCATTGGGGGTTAGAACCCAGAACCTTCCACTAAATCTAGCCCTACATTGAAGCCTTTGGGTCCTGGCAGTCCCATGGTTCCAGCAGGTCCTCTGTTCCCGATGGAGCCAGCAGGCCCAGGTCGGCCATCCTCTCCGGCCGCGCCCTAAGAGATAGGAATGCCTCATGAATGCTAATGGCTAGGTGTATACGCAGGGTGTGTTTCATTTCATTTAGCTCCAAACACTGCATTATTCAATGCAGAGTGTTGACCTTCACTCAGAGAACTGAGGCTTTTATGGCTGATGTTCTGATTAGCTTGGCCCCATTGAACTTACAAGCGGTCCTGGCTTGCCCTCAGCTCCTTGGACTCCAGGAGTGCCCGTCAGACCCTGCAGAGGTAAGCCACGGTCATTGTGAGATAACGCTTGGATATTAATATTCCCAAAGAGCACTGGACTGAAGGAGTGGGGTTCCTCATACCCTGGCACCTGGCAGACCAGGTTCTCCACCACGGCCCAGGTCACCAAACGCTCCCTTGGGGCCAGATACACCAGATGTTCCACGGTCACCAAGGGCACCCTAAGGAGAAGGTAACAATATTGTAACACTATGAATTAAACTGACACTTTCCATTCTGTCTGTAATGTGAACATAAGATTGATGGATTATGCTATTGGTTTGTTGAGTTAAAAACCAATGGTGTACCTTAGGTCCGGGTAATCCATCTGCACCAGGAAATCCTCTGTTTCCAGGAGATCCCTAAGAAAAGCACAATACATTTAGTACTTATAGGTACTATGTATTCCAAAGCTGTACTGCCTTTGTCTTAAAATTGTGCGATGCGAGTAAACCTCTCTTGCCTTACATTGTCTACAACAGCAAAACAGTGTTAGTTAACTTGAACCTTTCACTAACCTTTCACTATCTCTCTTGATTGAGAACTTCATTATGAAACAAATTGAGTAATTGAAGTTAAGGATTGGAACTCACCCTCTCACCAACAGGACCAATAGGTCCAAGAGAACCGGAATCTCCCCTAGGTCCGCGTTTGCCCTCCTCACCTTGAGGTCCGATCACTCCCTGAGATCCAGAAGGACCCTAGAGCCAGCAGAGAACCCATAATATCATTGATTTCTGATTGATATTTCTTAAATTCAAGTATGTGCTCTTGCACACTTGCAAACCATCCATTGGTATACATTATGCTATGGGATCTATGTACTCCTCATCATTCCTAATAAATTGTTGTTTCTAGTTCAAATAACATAGAAAAAAATAAATTGGGACAAAACATGGAAAAATGAACGATCCAAAGGTACAGTGTATGTTGAGCCAATGCATAGGAATAGAAATGCAAGCCATCAATATACTTGTATTTAGATATAGAATAAATATACTCCTCATGTATATTCCATACATATGCCTTGCATATTACATGAGTATAACATAGATACCCCTGGCATTGGCAACTTACAGATTCACCCTTAGGTCCGTATTCTCCTTTAAATCCTCCTACACCCAGATCACCCTAGGAAACAAGACATAACTCAGATGAGTTACACAATTCATACACAGGACCACTGAGAAAGTGTGCTGCATACTATAAAGTCATTTCTTCGGCCTGGATGCCTTTACCCAAGGCCATTTACATTGTTAATCATGTCATCCATGTTATTAAAGAGCACTGTGGTCATTGGGGTTTGAACCAAGAAACCTTTGTCTCGAAGTCAAGCACCTTAGCCACAAGCAAATAGCTATGGAGCCCATCTCACCAGCTGGCCCTTGATGCCTGGCTGACCAGTGCTTCCCTGGGGCCCGGGGGGTCCGGAGGGCCCCAGATGGCCCGCAGGACCTTGGGTACCCACATTGCCCTGTGAAAGAAAACAGTTGGTTAGAAACATACATCAGGAAGAAATGTTTCCACTAAGTGTTGAAGCGACGGTTTGTTGTTCCTGATTCATGACATCAATAAGCAGGTAGGGGTTAGGGCATCCTCGAGGAACGCTGGGACTATTGGGGTTGGAACCCAGAACCTTTGGGCTGGAAATAAACCATCAAAAACACTAGAATATCTTGTTGCTTTTGTGTGTGATATTTAGTTTGGTAGTGACATATACTTTGTGTGTGTGCTTCCATACACAATAAGGTGTATATATCTTCACATGCACACCTTCCCGAATAGTGAGCTTTTGAATGGATTGCTCTTGGCTGCAAAGCGTAATGATACAGCCTTCAGCTGAAGAGGCTCATTTGATCATTTGAATAGAACTCTTCATCCTAATTATCTATTGTAAACACTTCTGCTGTTACATTTCTATTGAGGATTCTTCTGTGCACAGTTTCTATGTGCAGTTTGTCCACAGTACAATTCTGACTGTACTAATTCAGGGGGTTGAGTTTCTCATCATCTGATAATCCACAGAGGTAATGACATTAAAGTTCCTGTTTACATACCACTGGGCCTTTAGCACCGGGGCCTCCGTCTGTTCCCATGGGTCCCTTTGGAGATAAAGAACATAAAGCGGTTTCATGTTATATCAACGAGGTACAGCACTCTTTAGTAGGCGTAGATGTTCAGGTAGGTTTCGCTGTGTAGCTGTTAGTATCCAGTATGGACTCTGCCCGCCCTGCTGGTCTTCTGTGGCATTGAATGGTTTTGTGTGCAATTGCCATGTGCTTTTGTTTTTGTCCTGAACCCCGCCCTCACCTGCCTGGTGCCACTCCCTGGCCACACCTGCTCATTAGCTGCTCATTGTCCTAATTGAGTTTTCCCTGTCCCTTGTTTTCTCCCAGCCAATGATTTGCTTTCCCTCTGTTATTTAAGTTCAGCCTACCAGTGAGGGTTTTTTAGATTGTCCCACATAGTTTGGTGAGATACTGCCTTGTGATTTTCTGTTTTGGTTGTTTTTGTGTTGGAACTGTGCCATGATCTGAACTTGTGTGTTACATTTTTGGACTCCTTAGTTTGACTTTTTTTCAGTCTACACAGTTGTTGTTTTTTCTTTTCTGCAATCCATAACAGTAGCAGTCATGAGGTCCTGGTAGAAGGAGATGTTTGTGTGCAGTCAAACCAAATACAATGGAATGAACAAAACATGCCCTCAGGCAAGACAGGCAGTTGCTCCCAGTGTGCTCTGTCAGCGCTTTAGGCTAAGTGCTGTACATGAGTTAACCTTATCTGTGTTGTGACCCTGGAGCAACCCTCCCAGTAGCATTTAGGACGTACTCTGAGACCAAGTGGTCCTGCTCTTCCCAGGTGACCGGTCTCTCCTCTTTGTCCCTGGGGGCCTTCAGGACCTCGTACACCTGTGGGGCCAGCTTGCCCCTGTGGATAAAGGTCAAAGGACTTAAAACCCCTGGGGAATAGTAGACATTTAAAGGGACAACATGTTCTATAAACAACATCCATCCTGTACAGTATTGTACTGCACTACACATCAGGGGGATAGGAATACTCTGTCCGCTGTACTTGCCTTCATCCCTGGGGTCCCTGGATAGCCCGGAGGTCCGTTTATACCCAGCGGACCCTGCAGAGGAACAGCCCAGCCTTTGGTTCATTGTATCAGCACACTGACCATAGCATGCTTTCTTCCTTCAATGTCATGTTCTGCTAGTTTTAAGCAGCAGGTTTTACCACTTAGGCTAAAGAGATCTATCAGGAAGCTAAACCAATTAAAGCTGCACTATGATAGGTAATGTATCATTTAGATTCATTTGTTCTCTCACCAGGGGGCCCGGTTTCCCAAGCATACCGGATGGACCTTTCGTCCCCTAAAGGAACAGAAAAATAACAATCTGAATTAGGAATATGAATTTGATCAAAAAATACTTTGGTATTATCGTCCTGTGGCTAAATGCCAACAGACTTCAAACAGAACACTATATCGAACACAAGAAATGAATCCATGAAATGAACAGAGGAAAAGGGTTCAAATGCTCACCGCGGCTCCTCCGGGTCCAGGTCTTCCTCTCTCGCCCGGCATTCCTGCTGGGCCCTGAACATTGAGGTAGAAGAAAGATGTTGCTTATGAAAGGATGAATGGATGGGTGACTGGGTGAATGGATGTTGGATGGGTGAGGTGGACTCACCATGGGGCCCGGGGCTCCCAGCGGACCGGTGGGGCCAGTAGCTCCCTAGGAACACAAACCAGTCACACACCTTAGCTTTGTCTCTTTCTCTGTGTTCTAATGTCTCATTAACCACAACAACAAGAATGAATAGTCCGTAACGATAAGGTGGTATTGTAGATGAAGGCTCCTCAGTGCCGTGGTTACCTTTGATCCAACTGTTCCTGTTTCACCTTTCTGCCCGATGATCCCCCCATGACCCTGAACAAGAAGAAGAGTTTAGATTATTATCCTTTCATGACGGAAATATAATTAGTTGGTAAATACAGACAACGGAGAATCTCATCAGAAATACATTATTTATGTTCTACTTATAGATATTTAGTAAGGACGAGTGTCAAATAAATGTAGATACGCACTCTATGTCCTTTCAATCCCGGAGGTCCAGGTGTCCCTGGAAACCCTCTGGGTCCCTGTAAAACATGACATGGATCCAGTTAGAGACCCACGCCCAACGTCCCACACAACGCAGCACACTCCTCTGTACGGTGTTTAGCTTACAGCTGAGCCAGGGAATCCCATCTCTCCAGAGTTTCCAGACTTCCCTGCTTCTCCCTGTGAGAGGATGGCACGGTGTTATAACACAACGCTGTTGATACAATTATGCATGTTAAATATTTCCATGAATGTCGCGTCCATTCATCAGTAACTAAAAAAAGTTGTTTAACAACAAGCAATATTTAAGTTGAATACATCTTTAAATCAATGTTTTAGACGTGTTGACGCCACGCAGACATCATGCCAGTGTGGTCCCAGTGTGTGTGTGTGTCTGTCCAGACGCTGTGAGACCAGGGCCGCTTACGTCCTCCCCTGCCTTCCCCGGTGGTCCTTCAGGGCCCCTCTGGCCTGGAGGCCCCTGGAATACAGTCAGGAGTTGTTATTAAGACATGCAGCGCGTGCTATTAGCATAGGATTAACACTGGTCACAACAATATAAATAGATGGTAGAGATTAATTATTGTCACTCTAATGATAATCATGATCATTAATCAGAGCCTTATTTTTGTATGTATTTATTGATCTTTTAACATATCAGCGATATATTTTATATCTATCTATTTCCCATAAGTGCTTTTATGTGACAGATGGTTACAATTATAGTATATTATTAATATATTTATATCTATCTATATATATATTTATATATTATCAGTACAATTAATATTATCATGATCTGTTCAAATGTAATCTAATGGAGGTTGTCTGAGCTGTGGTTGTACCATATGTCCTGAGTCACCAACATCTCCAGGAGTTCCCTGGGGTCCCGGTGCACCCTGACAACAACAACAACAACAACAACAATGACAAAACAAAAGCATGAGTGACAGGAACAGAGAGCACCCTACACAGCCACGATGAAGACGAGGCTCAGCGGTAATGTCAAGGTGCGACTGAGCATCGGTTAACACACCACATGCTGCCACATCACACACAGACTCACCGGAGAACCGGAAGGTCCCGGGGGTCCTCTTGTCCCGGCCTCTCCCTAGATAACACACAACACACCACGGTCGGTTTATGAACACACACACCTAACACCAGCACGGCGTTCTGGCAGTGATCTAGGACAGCCCAGCCGTGTGTGTGACTGTGATGTCGATGCACTTGATGAGGGAGCACAAACGTAGCCACGCCCGCTGCCTTAAGCCTCACCCTGGAGCCAGGAATCATGGCGTGCTGACCAGCAGACTTTGAGTCCCCGGCCATGTGAGCCCCCAGCCCCTGCAAGAAGAACATCATGACTCTGTTATCCACCAGCCGTGAGCTGTTATATCAAACACCCTGATGTGGTCGCTGATCAGAACCCGGCTGTAATCAGGACCCGGCTTTAATCAGAACCCACCTTTATCAGCTGTTAATGAACAGGGGAGAGATGTTGAGTATTGCTTTGTTTCTATACCTTATTATTGAAGTGTGTGTGTGTGTGTGTGTGTGTGTGTGTGTGTGTGTGTGTGTGTGTGTGTGTGTGTGTGTGTGTGTG
>JAOPJL010000089.1:15324833-15336317 GCA_027123545.1 Trisopterus esmarkii | reverse complement strand
GTTTCCCGCTCTCTGTACATGTGCTTAGAGACACCGCAGCAGAGCAGTGCACACACAACCCTCTCATCAGCGCTCGCATGCAAGCTAATCACCCAGCCTCAACCGACGCCCCGTTTCTCACGTTTCTTCTCCCCATTTACACCTCAGACAGTTCAGACGCTCCCGGCTCGGGTTTCCAGTCCAAAGTTGTGCAAAAGACGCCTCCAGTGCAACCTGCCCTCCTTTGTGTTGAGGCAGTGTGTTGTGTGTCACAAGCTCTGCTACAAATAGACAGAACATGATCCACACTGTATTCAGACGCCCCGGGCTCAATGCGTTGTGAAATCTAAGATGGAGGTTCCCCTTCCTTTTGAGTCTATTTTTGGTTGTGTTTGTTCAATGGGCTCTCTGGTGGTTCCTATGGCAGGTAGAGACAGATTAACAGGGAAGAGTGCTCTCGGTCGCTCCCTAATGCCCCAGGATTAGCTGAGTGGAGATACCAGCTGTGATTCAATAGAAGAATAGATCTCGACCTCAGAGTAGAGAGATGTTCACCTGCTACAGTTGCAGGACTGTTGTTGGTTGTTGTTCACGGTTACTAGTAAGAAGAGTTTGGATGAAGCACATGGTAGCATTTTGTATTTATATAACAATGATATTTGTATATGACGTGAAACATTAACTGCAAAGAATGAACTCTTTAAGAAAATCATACAGTAATACTGACTTTTTGCCTATACTGATGTAAATTTCATAAGTAACCAAATCTGACCTTCTAGGTGTCCATCAAATGAGGCTTGATTTACTCTGGAGGGGGAAAAATATTGTCCACCATTTTAGTTTCTCAATAACTAATGTACGATGTTTCCATAAAAAGGTAAATGAATCCCCAAAATGCGGCCTGAAACCAAAAGCACTGGCACTGAGAGGATTTTAAGCTGAAAACTCAAACAATGAGATATCCGGTTACGAAGACACTTTATTATTGACATGTGGATTCTAACCCAGTGACGAGTTTGTTCCATACTGACGGCAGCGGGGCTCCGTGTGCGTGGCTTCAGTTTGTGGGCAAAGTAATGACATTTGGGCGTGGCCTGGAGGCCAGAGACCGCCAGGAAGGTGTGTTCTTACAAGGGCCTGTCTCAGAGAAAAGTTACACCGCTCAGGAGGTCAGGAGTGTCTTCTTCCCTCAGGGAACGCCAGCAAACATGGTTACTGGACCCAGGGCATTATAAAGAGACAGACAGACAGGCACGTGGACAGGCAGACAGATGGAGACAGACAAACACTGATATTAGACATTGTATCTTGGCATGGGAGGACAAAGAGACATGCAGACAGATTGGCGGATTGACAGACATGCAGATGTTGAAAGATAGCTAGACTGATATAAAGATACTCTAGTACTCTCTAGATACTCTAGATACTCTATACTTCTAGAATTCCAATGATATTGAGGAGAAGTCAGTCCATCTTGCATTGATATATGTGAGATAGACAGACTCATAGATAGACAGGCCAATAAATAGATAGACTCACAAATGGAAAAATGGGTTGATGGACAGATAGAGTTACATGGACCGACAGACAGATATATAGGCAGGCACATACATGGAGAGACAGACAGACAGACAGACAGACAGACAGACAGACAGACGGACACACAGGTTGATACCTAGAAAAATAATTGAGGGATGCACAGACTGATGGATGGACAGACAGATCATGAGAACAGAGTGACCCTGCCCTGAGGACATCCCCGCCCTCACCCCCGCCCTCACCCCCGCCCTCACCCCCTGACCCGCGGTAGGTCATCTGGGCAGAGCACTGGATGGAACTGCCCCTGGAAAAACATCAGTGCTCACATTCCCGCCCAAAACCTGGAAAAAGCCCATGTTTGCCTTCATCACGGTAACTGAATGGGACCGGCTCTCTGTGTTGATTTAGGAGCACACAGGCCTTCGTACCGTTGAAGCGAGGCGGGGGGCCGTTGTCTTTCCTCGAAGTCCAGTCGGCCGTTCTGACATCACATCCCAGGGGAGATGGCGTCATGAAACACGACGTGTTTGCAGAGTCGGTCTCTCTCTCTCCCTGGATTCCTCAAAAGCGCTGCTCTTGTTTATTCTGTCACAATCTGATTTCGCAAATATCAGTTCATGTTTCAGATTTACGGCCGTTTCTTATGGAGGAAAATGAGGCCCTGGCAATGAAGGAGTTAGGTTTCCAAACGCTTCTGAAGTGCTGGCACTGGGCCGGTGGTGTGAGGCTCATGTTTGAACTCATGCAGAGAGTCCATGCACACGCATAAATACCGAGATGTGAGGGATTTGGACCAGAGTCACAGCCTGTTCACATCTCTTGCGTGAGATTTCCATTACCTAGAAAGGATGTAAAGGTCACGCATAAAAGCGGCTTCCATCGATGTCACATGTGCAAGGCCAAAACATGAGACAGTTCAGAGCACAGTATAGCAGTATTAGCCGGGACTCAAACCCTAGTTCTTACTGAAGCTAGAGTGCATCCAGGAATACCAGTTGAACAGACGAGGAGTAGTGGTCATCACATTGGTCCACGTTAAGACTTTGTTATCTTTTTAGTATAGGCAAAATGTAACGTCATCAATGGCTGCCCATTTCGGACATGCAGCCATTCGGGCTTGAACTCGCCTGCGTCAAACACATGACCCCGAAATCATGGCTGCAAGACAGCGTTGTCAGGGGAACAAGGCCCGGCACGTACATCATCTGTTACCGTCAGCTTTTGTTTAAAAGGCCCACAATTGCGTCTGCATCAAAACAAGGCCTTGGTGAGCCTGGGTAGGTTTACTGTTGCTGGGATGTGACCTAAAAAAGGGGCCATTGTCTGACTTTAATAGCCACCACAATGTGGCATCGGTGGCGGACAAAACCATCTGGCGAATGCCATGGCTGTGAGTGACTCATTAGAAAGAACCGTCCGAGTGTTGCCTTCCTTTGGGGGGCTGCATTGTAAAAGACTAATGAACTCACTCTGTGCTCGACGCAGTCACTCACTAAGGCTGGGTCAGTGTGGTAAAGCGTAAACCATTGGGGAATGAAATAGCGAAACCAGCCCACACGCAAAAAAAACTAACTACCCACGTTCCCTCAGCCCGAACAATGTCGCTGTGTTTTTGTTTTGATTGTTAAATTGACGGTGGGGCAATGTGGAACCGGTGGGATGCTGCTGCACCAGGTTAAAAAAAGCATTTGCTTAGGAATGAATGTCACTAAACAAATCAGGGCACAGAAACCACCCAAGCTCCGGGTTCTTGCCATGTCACCAGGAAATATTCCACTCCAAATTTCCCTTCTGACGAAGACCGTGCCCTTTTGTCATCGATCAAAAGTCCCAACAACAAGGAACGTGCCAGGTCTTGATCTTGCAGTGTCATCAAAAAGATTCCACTCCAAACGGTCTTCATTCTGAATGAAAACCTTCGAGCAGATTTTTCCTATCCACCCTCAAACATCCAGCAGAAGGAAGTGAAACACAGATGCACTTTTCTTATTTTACCCATAAAACAATCCTGCAATCCTAGTGATGGATTGTGCTGCTCATTGTTAACACAGCACTTTCTGGTCATTGCAATTAGGAGTTAAATGCGGAGGAGAAACTTTAGTAAACATTGCCAAATTCCCCCAACACTGCTCTCTCCACTGGCCTCTGAGTCACTTCTTCCTGGCAGAAACCAGGAAACCAGTGCCCCCACTTTGACGACATATCAGATGACACCCGTTGAATCAGATAGCGATGTGGTAAATGCATTAATGTCCCTACACGTGTGTGGGGGAAATGGGATTTGCATGTTTAAAGGAGATGATTAAGGCGAGGTTGGAAATTCCCTAGTTTTAAGCTGTGGTTGTTTTTTTTGTTTTCCTGTAAAGAAAGTTTTTTAAATAAACTCGCTTTGTTTATTTACATTTCAACGTTACCATTGTGCTTCCCCCGGTTTCTCAATCTTTTCCCGGTAACAACAGAACACTGCTGAGACGTCAAATACAGATGGTCCACAAGTGATCATTTTCTGGGGGGGATGATTCCCCATGCAGCCATCAATCGTGATTTGTGAAGCAGTAAAAATAAGATGCTGTGATTCCTTGCTTTCATGGTCATTTGTCATTGGATTGACATTATTTCTTGCCACTTAATCTTTGGAGATGGGAGATATTACTATATCAGTGGTACTTGTGGTCTCTCAATGCTAAGTCAACCCAGAGGCTTATTAAATAAATCTTCTAGAATCAAGAACAAGGCCAGATTCTGTAGTTCATCCCAATCAATTACAGGACATGCTGTGTCCAGCTATGGATAAACTATCAGTCTAAACAACTTTAGTAACAATATGGCCAAGAACTATGACATGTCTTTTTAAATTACATCTATCTTAATCAATTAAAAAACATACTGTCCAGCTTTATGATGTAATACTAAAGTAGTCATAGACATGTATGATTTTTTTTTTCTTTTTTTACCGTCCAAGTTGGAACGTATCAAGTAAAAATGCAAATAACCATGACGTGTTAACATTTAATACAAGGAATTTTATGGAACATGCTGTCCACCTATAGAATATATATTACCAAATCAGCCAGACACATGTATGATTCATTTTTAATTCAACTATTAGCTTAATGCCACATTTCTTTTTGTGATACTACCAGCAAGTTAATCAGCAAGTTATTTTGACAGGACAAATCGAACATCCTCTTTAAATCGAGACCATGACTGAAAACATATTTACAGGAAACAGAAAGCAAAACAAGATAAAATGTATTTGGGGGATGGGAAAGGCCTTTGTAAGATAGGGCAGGTAGGCAGCCTGGCCGAAGGCATGCCGTCTCCATAATATTGTGTCTGAAGTGAAAGATCCACAATGTCTAGGCCCCGCTGCGTCTGGGTATGTTTCTGAACCCAAACACAAAGTGTGTGTGTCCTTGGTTGTTTCCGAGCCTTCCACCAAACACACCCAGTATAGAATGCTTGGTAGGGTTAGGGTTAGGGTTGAAATGCTTGGTAATGAATGAGTGAATACGTGTTCTTTGTATTTTCCTACTTTCGGAACAACTGCACCAAAGTTGACCTGATTTAAACTGAAACTTAACTTTGAGTTGAAGGGATTAAGTCCCTTTTGGATACAAATGAAAACAAAATAATCATGGACAAATCTTTTATCTGATATTTATTTTTGGGCCTGTTTTCCAACTTGACCCAAATGATTAACGGTAAATTATCTGGCTTTGGGGGGGTTTTAATAATTTTGTCCCCCCCCCCCCCCCTCCCCAGAGCATCATACAGGTTCACTTTGTGTGGAGCACAAACTGAACCCTGGAATAAAAAAATGTCCTGACATGTTGTGCGTGGCAGTGATTTAAGTTCTATTATTTACCAGGGAGTAACCAGAAAGAGTAGGCAATTATTTTTTAGCTAACTTTGCTCAGATGGACAGGATACAGTGTAAGAAGGATTATTTTAAGTGTGTGTGTGTCTGCGTATGTATGTGTGTGCACGCCCGTTTGCTGGACGTGTGTGTATCCAACCTTTGGTTTCTGTGTCCTGGGAGTAAAACGATTGCTAATCAGCACGTATCCCAAGGTCAAAGAATTAACGCACAGCATTCAGAGTTCCCCCTTTTGCACTCTCTTGACTGCATTTTCATAAAGGGGCTTATTGAACGTGACGTTCAATCGTTTCGTTCTGCTCCCCGGTGGGAGCCCTTTGCATTGGTGGTTTTCAGCGGCACCTGGCTTATCCACGCTGCACTCCGCTCAGCGGCTGCTGATTTAGATTTGACTGGAGATCAGGAACACACTTTGGAGGGTTCCCATGCGTGGCCGTTTCCCACGTAGACGTCTCATCGCTCAGAACAGGTCAGCAGGGTTACTGGGAGTTTGCTACGAGGGAGTCAAGGTCACTTCCATCTACCGCACTCTCTCTGGGAAACAGAGTAGCAAAACCTCACTTATTGGATTGATTATCGTTTAGCGGAGACACGTACACTTTGTGTTGCCAAGGGGAGTGACACGAGGAGGAAGGAGCGGCTGGAGAGGCTGTCTGGTTTCCCTTCCTTCAGCCACGGGCTTTTCTTCATGACTGGAGTTTTTACTGTCGTCCGGGATGTCGACCGGGCTTCCCTGCTGGATTAAATGCGGTGGGTTAGACCAAACAATGGTGCCTTGACACTGGGAGTCAACCAGTTCATGTGGTCAGGGTTCGGTGAAACGCTTGAGTTGTTGGTTGAGGTTCAATTCACAGCTGAAGGACGCTGTTGATATTGAGAAATGTTATTGATTGGAGGGTACTCCCTTGTGGTTTGTCTGTTTGCCTTTTGTTTTAGGTTTGTCTTTTAAGTCTTCTTTTGGTCGTCCTTTAAATGTTTTTCCAATCATAATTTGGCCCAAGGCCTTCTGGATGTCCTTTGTGTTTAAAGAGTGCTGGATAAATAACTTGTCTTGCCTGATTGATTTATTACAAAATATGAAATAACTTATTCATACTTGTAAATAAAATTACTGAATATATAATCAAACAATATTGGTCGCCACAGGGTAACTGGTTGTTAACTGGTAAATAATGTATACTTATATTGAATAATATAAATATTAGCCTCCTTTCTGTGACATTAGGAGCCTGTTTTTCGCTCCACTCCATAGCCGACGTTGAAACAGACAATACATCAAGCCATGAAGAACACATCACTCTGAAAGAGTTGCTTGCAAAAAAAGAGGAGGAACACGTGCCGATAGACCCCGGCACACAGATGTTGTATTTGTCGAAGACGCCCAGATTGAGTTATACTGTATTGAACACTGTCTTTTCATATTACGTAGAAATGGTCAGCCCAACAGTTTTTAACCGTCATAAGGGGGCGAGTAAAAACATCAACTCTTGGTCAGTAAAGTCATGTTGGTTTTTATTGCAGCTACACCACCAGATCAGATTGTAATTGCATTAAAGGCCTGGTTGAGTTTCATAGACGACCCCTTGACCCCTCACGGTCCTGACTGTCATTCTAAAGGGCCCCAAGTTTACTACAATGTTAAGCTGCCAGCCTACCTAGCCTACCCAGTGGTCTGGATAGACCAGTCTACCCAGTGGTCTGGATAGACCAGTCCACCAGCCCCCCCAGTGGACTGGATAGACCAGTCCACCAGTCTACCCAGTGGACTGGATAGACCAGTCCACCAGTCTACCCAGTGGTCTGGATAGACCAGTCCACCAGCCTACCCAGTGGACTGGATAGACCAGTCCACCAGCCTACCCAGTGGTCTGGATAGACCAGTCCACCAGCCTCCCCAGTGGACAGGAGCTAACGTTGCTCATCTGTCCGTCACACATCTACACGGTGGACACTTGTGATGTCATAACAGACAGATTTTCAAAACGACTTGTAACAGCTAATCACACACCTGGTGGCCTGTCATGGGACCTTAAAAACAAAAGTCACTTTTCCCGTCTCATTCTCTTTTTCTCAGAAACATCTCGGACAGACAGGTTGGCGGACGTGAGTTGACCGACCAACACTTTGGACTGCGCCAGCATCTGTCCCCATAAATACAGGTTAGTGACACGGCGTCTATGTGGCCGGCTCTTGGGGTTAAAGTGATGCCCTCTCTCCACAAGCAGACACTCCAACACCAGCTCAGGGAGAACCATCTCCCAGCACCTCCACTGTCAACAGAGCCTGGCAGAGGATGGTTCTTTCTGCAGATGCTGAAGAAATTCAACCTGCTGCAGAAACCGATGGCCTTTTGAACATAATGATAAATTGCCTCATGTGAAATTGCTCTAGTTTCTGGCCTTGGATTTTTAAGACTCATGCAATCGAGGAAAAAATCTAAATTGAAAAATAACAATGCATATCAGAAAGGGGAAGGTTAAGTCCATTTTAATTGCACAGCATTAAATCTGTCTGGTTTTATGTAGCTAAAATGTGAATGCTCACATAACATCACATTTAGCTGTTTTAATTAACTCAAGAAATAGTGCCTTGGCTGTGAAGGCTTTGTTGATGAATGTTGTATACTTATCTGTATGATTCTTTTTTTTACAGTGGCCACCTAACCCTTCAGAAGATGCAGCAGTGAGAAAAAAGAGCCTGCAACACCTTTTAGTAGCGCCAGAAAAGAAAGGCCAGGTTCGCTTTTTCACATGCGACGGCTAAATACATTTTGGAGACAAACACGGGGGAATATGGTGCACCACAGCAAAGCATTCCACTGTTTTTTGTGTGGATTTAAATATACACGTCCCAACGTTTGGTGGACTTGAATATAGCATGCCTTTCATATGTAAAAGTTTGCACCTTTTAAAAATTTGGTTGAATTATGTTTTTACAACATGCTAATTTCTGAACAATCAATACAAGATCTAGGATGTAGTGTTACACTATCCCTGTAATGCGCTCACGCTAAGGATGAGCCAACTGCCATTTGGACTTACATGTGATGTGTGGAACAATTGACTTATAACTTGCTATGAAATGCATATGGTTTCAGAATAAATGAATCAAAAACACTTGTTTGATTTCTAAAATATCCTAACGGACAAACTTAACGTTTACAGCTGTTAAAGAATAAATGATCTTGACAGAACATTGCCAAATCAACACCAGTACAGTGTCAATTACATTCATATTTTAAGAATTGTAAAATAACTTATTTCAGACATTGAGAACAACAATCTAAACATTTCTACTTCAAGTTAATACTAAATTGTGAGTTAGGTTTTTTCAGCAATAATCCTCAACAGTTTCAACATCTGACTTCAAAGAAAACCTGCTGGATGACATGCTGCAGCGCCTTCAGTCCTGGGAGACGAGGTGCTTCCTGTGGTGGTCCTGGGAGACGAGGTGCTTCCTGTGGTGGTCCTGGGAGATGAGGTGCTTCCTGTGGTGGTCCTGGGAGACGAGGTGCTTCCTGTGGTGGTCCTGGGAGACGAGGTGCTTCCTGTGGTGGTCCTGGGAGGCTGGGAGCTCTGTCCCTGCAGGTCCTCGTCCAGAGTAGAGTGAGCTCTGAAAAAAGGGCCGTGTGTTTCAACATCTGTACACCTGCAGTGCTCAATTAGAGATGCCTACAACAAAACTAATATACTACTAGTAGTATAGTATAATACTAGTTTGCCATGGAGCCCGACCGGGCACAGCCCAAACAAGCTACCCCCCCCCCCTTGTCGCCCTGTGGGCCCACCACCTGCAGGAGGACCCGCTGGGGTCGGGTGCACTGCCACATGGGTGGCAGTGAAGGTCAGGGGTCCCGACGGAGCAGACATGGGCGGCAGATGCTGGCTCTGGGGACGTGGAACGTCACCTCACTTTGGGGACAGGAACCGGAGCTTGTGAGGGAGGTGGAGCGCTACCAGTTAGATCTGGTGGGGCTTACCTCTATGCACGTCTCAGCTCTGGTACCGTACTCCTGGATAGGGGTTGGACTCTATTATTCTCTAGAGTTGCCAGGGGCATGAGGCGCCAGGCGAGTGTGGGGATACTCATAAATCCCCGGCTGAGCGCCGCGGGAGTTTACCCCGGTGGAGGAGAGGGTCGCCTCCCTACGCCTAAAGGTGGTTGGGGGAAAACTCTGACTGTTGTTTGTGCATACGCACCGAACAGCAGTTCAGAATACTCTGCCTTCTTGTAGACCCTGAATGGAGTCCTGTATGGCAGAGGCGTGGTGGGGAGGAACGGCCTCCCTGATCTAAACCCGAGCGGTCGTTTGTTACTGGACTTCTGTGCTAGTCATGGATTGTCCATAACGAACACCATGTTCAAACATAAAGGGGTGCTCATAAGTGTACATGGTACCAGAGTACCCTAGGCCGAAGATCGATGATTGATTTTGTGATCGTGTCATCTGATCTGAGGCTGCATGTTTTGGACACTCGGGTGAAGAGAGGGGCGGAACTGTCAACCGACCACCTTCTGGTGGTGAGTTGGATCAGGGAATGGGGGAAGATTCTGGACAGACTTGGTAAGCCCAAACAGGTAGTGCGGGTGAATTGGGAACGTCTAGAGGAGGCCCCTGTCCTAGGGATCTTTAACTCACACATCCGGCGGAGCTTTTCTCACATTCGTGTGGAGGTTAGGGGCATTGAGCCGGAGTGGGCGGTGGTCAAAGCCTCCATTGCTGAAGCTGCGGCGGTGAGCTGTGGCCTCAGGGTCTTAGGTTCCTCAAGGGGCAGTAACCCTCGGACACCGTGGTGGACACCGGTGGTCAGGGAAGCCGTCCAACTGAAGAAGGAGGCCTTCCGGGATATGTTATCCCGGAGGACTCCTGGCGCAGTTGCAGGGTACCAACGGGCTCGAAGGGCTGCAGCCGCTGCCGTGTCGGAGGCTGAGCAGCGGGTGTGGGAGAAGTTCCGAGAGGCCATGGAGAAGGACTTTCGGTCGGCTCCAAAGTGTTTCTGGAAGACCATCCGACACCTCAGGAGGGGGAAACGGGGAACCATCCAAGCTGTGTACAGTAAGGGTGGGACTCTGTTGACCTTAACTGAGGAGATATTCACACGTTGGAAGGAACACTGTGAGGAACTCCTGAATCCGACTAACACACCCTCTATGATGGAGGAAGAGCTCAAGGTTGATGGTGGTTCGTCGTCAATTTCCTTGGTGGAAGTCACTGAGGTAGTTAAACAGCTCCGCAGTGTTTAACTACCTCAGGGGATTGATGAGATCCAGCCAGAAATGCTAAAAGCTCTGGGTGTTGAGGGCTGTCGTGGTTGACACGCCTATTCAACATTGTGTGGGACTCGGGTAAAGTGCCAAAGGAGCGGCAAACCGGGGTGGTGGTTCCCCTGTTCAAAAAGGGGGACCAGAGAGTGTGTGCCAATTACCGGGGTATAACACTTCTCAGCCTCCCTGGTAAAGTCTACTCCAAGGTGCTGGAAAGGAGAGTTCGGCCGATCGTGGAATCTCAGATTGAAGAGGAGCAATGCAGTGTCCGCCCCGGACGTGGAACTATGGTCCTGGGGCCTCATGTACTGAGACTTGCGTGGATTTCTTACAAAAACTTTGCGGACGCCAAAATCTGAAAAGCTGCTGCGCACAAATAAATCTGGATGTATCAATCCTTGCGTAAGCACAATTTCACACAGAATCTCTTTATACATCCCAATTAACGTGATATTGAGCGCACATGCACGAGCCCGACTCTCCGCCCAGTCTCCTCCCTCATTTAATATGCTAATTAGTATAAATAAGTTTGCAGTAGTGACCTCGTTAGGAGAAAGGAGAACATGGAGAAAGGAATAAAAAATTATAATAATCAGAATGGGAGGTGGAGGTCTTGATTTCGGAGGTAGCGGCCAGAAATAAGATCTTGTTTGTCTCTCTTTCCTCCGGAATCAGCACCACAAGCACAAGACAAAAAAAAAAAAACTGGCTTGTGAGCCCCATGTGAGCTGTGAAAGGGGATGTGCTCCTTTTTGGCGTGGTCCCACCGGCATCCCGCCAGCATGCTTTTATATTATTTTTATTTGGATGCATGCTGACGA
>JAOPJL010000089.1:14994783-15006360 GCA_027123545.1 Trisopterus esmarkii | reverse complement strand
CCCCCAACATGGTCAGCCCCTTCAGCTTTTAGGCGTCTTTCACATCAGAACTTTTGACGTTAACTAAGGGCTAAAGTCGGACTGTGGTCAGAGCCAGCGGCCAGCAGAGCCCCAACCACCGAGCGACAAAGATCTTAAGGCGATAATCCCAGTGGTCGCCTCAGATTCGGCGTTATAGATTGTGTGTTTTTATTCAGAATCCTATCCCATTTTGGACCAGACTTTATGTCGTGCCAGGAGCTTGTGCCGTAGTCCAACAGCTTCCTGTTTGAAACGACACGTTGCTCTTCTCACCACACTCCATCTTACCCCCATTTGAATGCAGTAGTGCTGGGCGGTACGACCAAAAATTTATATCACGGAATTTTTCTAAATTCTCACGATTTCACGGTATATGACAGTATTTTTTTTTTTATGCATCAGGTGTTCACTAGTGCTGCCACTAAGGAGTAATTTTATAACAACTAATCTTTTGATTAGTCGACTAATATAAATGATTTGTTAAAAAGAAATTGTTAAAAAGATAAATAATAATAATTGAGAATAATTTAAATAAATAGGTGCTGAAAGCAGGCAGCCACGCTGCTTTGCTGCTGGTGTTGACACTTTTGAAACATGACTAATATGAAGTATTAACGCAGGTGAGCAAGGCAGCCACAGGAGACTCCAACATGGTTTTCAACCGCTCGGTACCGCACCGTATTAATTCGATTTTGGTTTCGATAATTTTTGATTTGTTTAGATTTTTGAACAAATCGTTGTGGATGCATGCATCGGCTTTGAGTTGGAAATCGCATACGCTCGCAACACACACACACACACACACATGTTCATTCATTCGTGCACACACCCACTACAACCTGCCGATCTTAAATCAAAACATCAAGTAAGAGATGCGTACCATGTGTCGTACCATGCATGTTTAGAAGCACAACATTGGGATGGGTCCTGTCTGAAACGGCCACGTGGCGCAGCGTTCCAAACGTGTGTCATCAAATACATGGCGCTGTATGGCGCTATATTAAAAAATGTTATCATAACGAAAATACACACGGGTATTCGGTGTGAACCGGTATACCACCCAGCGCTAGAATGCAGTCTCACAGCGGTGGGGTGATGTGATCAACACAGGGGTATAAGAGTTAGCCAACCGACCCAAGTCCAAACCAGAAGAATCCCATCATACCGACAGCCCGCACCTCAATGAGAATCACACCACCACAAAATTGGACAGAAACCCTACGCAGCCCAGCTCTGAAGCTCTGGCTCAATAGGCATAGGGGCAGGACTGTAGCCCTGCCCCTCAAAGCTCTCGCTGAATGTCATTGTGACACTTATCTTCACCACATTGTTGCGAAGAAGCCACACAGCACACAGCACAGGTTAAGCAAGGAGGCCCGAGCACATAAACATAACATCCCAAACCGTAGCATGACAGGAAGATGCATTGAAGGCGGATAAATAGTCTCCTTTCCCAGTTTCCTAACAGGCGCAGGGAAATAAACACAAACTAAGCCACATCTCCATGAGTCACCATTTGAAACAGGAACATTATTTATCTCAAACCAAACAGTTTATGCCTCAGTCAAGGCAAACTGTGTGAGGATTAAAAGACAGAAAGGATGGAGTTACATCACTGAGGGGCTTCCATCCTTAGCCAAACACACCGACGCCCCCTCCCCTAACTTGCATTTGATCCTCCAGTTTCTATCCTTCTCTTTTTTTGAGGTTGCACACTCAGATCTGATGATGAGTAACGATTATCTGCTGGAGTCTAAACGTGTTACGATCGAGTTCACCAATCGGACGTCCACATCCGTAGTGCAGGAGGCAGCGAGTGGCTGGTGAGCTGAATTCATTAGGACTAATACACACAGGGGAAAACACAGAGCCAACAAGAATGGGAGAGCTTGTTTACCCCAAAACATGTTAAGTTACACTCCACAAGCACCTTCCAAAACCCCTGTCACCTTCTCTCCCTGACGTCTGTGGAGTAGCAACTGGTATCAGGGGGGTTAGATGCTCTGATCCTAGAAATCCCAGCAGCCAATCAATGTCTACCATCAATGGGTCATGTGACTTGTCGTAGTGCTTTGAGCCAGCATTACATTCATCCCCCATTCCAAAAATTACTGACAAATAATGAAACAGGATAATAATAATAATAATAATAATTCCTGTACATAATAATAATGTACCGGAAATGTGAAACAAAAAAGCGTGACAAGGGAAAATTGTACCCACCTCAAGGCCGATTAGTGTCACCTCTGTCCCAGGAGTTCAGGCTGACTAATGGAATAAATGGAAATGGAATAAAGGCTTTGGGCAGCTGATAGTCTTATCACCGCCACACGAGTCCACACACCTCACAGCTAAAACAAAGTCTAGGAGACAGAATACGTCAAATTCACTGGCAAGGGGGAAAAGATCTGACATTGAGCACATAGAAATAAACTACTGGCTGTATAATGTAAAGCTACAAATTGGGCTCTAATCATTTGTTATATTTTGTTCCCTTGACTACAATTAATATTTTCTAAGAGACTAGAGAAGAGGTACAGAATAAATAAGAGTAAATAAAAAATGGGTTGCATTATTATAGTACTATTTATTATACAAAGTAGTATTAAGAAATAAACCGAATGACTGAATGCAGTAATTGCCAGGGAATATCAGGACACACTTCTAATGACAGCATGAGAACACACCAGAGAGACATAGGATCAAATGGAATCAGTTTGACCAGGCACAAATAAAATCCTCAAAACAAGGGCTGCACATTGAATGCATTGAGCGTAATAGGAACAGGAAAACTTGGTTGACTTCGTGTTAACTTTGAGGAAGAAAGGAGGAAAAGGACACCGGGGGACAATGCACTGGTAAGGAAAGTGAGGGGAGGAGGTTTTTGTCAGACCCCTTCCTTCTCCTTTTTCTCCGGGGTCTCCAGTGGCCTCTTACAAATCAAACCGGACACACAATGAACAGTCACCTGCTTTTCATTTAGGGGGAAAACACAGCGCAGGCATTCCAGTCTCTCCATGTGCCCTTCCCTCTCTCCCTCTCTCACTCCAGCTCTTTCTCCTGCTTTCTCTGTCTCTATACATTTCATCTCAACAACATGGATCCCAGGGAGGAAATGACCCATCCATAAGTAAAGGGAAGAAATCTCCTTTTCCTCAAGGTTCCTTCACAACGTTGTCATGGGTTTCCCATGGTTTCTTGTAGTTTTCGCTTGGTTTATTCCTTTATTGTTTTAAGTGAACCGTTTGTTGAGTTGCACAGCTGAGGTTGACTTCGACTCTTGGTTCTGTAATGGTCAGATGAAAATGAACTTGTATCTCTTAATCTTAATTAAGAGTAGAAGATTAGACATTCAAGTATATTTCTACTACATTTGTACAACCATTTGTGTGGTAAGATGAGTGATAATAAACTGGAGACAGAAAGCCACAGGGCTCTGCCTGCTTCAACCTGATTGGTCTGATGGGTGATCTGATTCACCTTAAAAGATGAAAAACTCTTTACTCTTTATTATTAAATTGTTCTACAGTATGTTCAGCATGTATACAGCATGTATACAGTATGTTCAGTATGTACAGTATGTTCATTATTTTCAATATGGACAGTATGTACAGTATGTTCAGTAAGTACAGTATGTACAGTATGTATACAGTATGTACAGAATGTTCAGTATGTACGGTATGTATAGATACTGTACAGTATGTATACAGTATGTACATGCTCACATCATGCATTTTCTCTCTATTATATTCTTGACAGATTTTGTGATTTCAAAAACTAAGGCCAAATATAAGGACTTTCCTAAAAAAGTAAAAATGCTACTATTTATTATAGCAAACATTGCAACATGTGCAGTCATTTCCTGGAATGGTTTCATGGCCAAGTGTTGTGATTTTGTTGAACAAATCAATATTAAGCAGCTCCTTCAAAAAACTTCTTATTTCTTATGTTTCCAAACCAAAAAGATGGATTGGATTTTTTGTTTCTGAAAACCTATCTGTGGTGTTGTGACATCACATCCTTGAGGGTAATAAGTGGCGATATGGAACAGTGACATCACAGAAAGGGAGTTGACAGTTCCTCCTACAAATGGTTGGATAAAAAAACAGGATAAAAAGGTTTACTCCAAAGTTTATCACAAGCGCCACATGCCAGGGAAAGACACGCACAGACATGTCTGCCATTATTCCCTGTTGACATATGGATGGGTCAGAGGGAATAATAAAGATAATCATTATCATCAATATACCCAGATTGTTTATTATTATCTAGGTTAACTGGCCTTTCTTATCCTCAACAGAATGTTCCTTGTGGTTAAAGTCAATGGTCATTAAGTGAGTTTCCCAGGAGTGACTTCTCATTGTGTGACCATTTCTGTTGCTGTACTTGTCATACATGTCAACACATAAAGCACATCCAATTGACATGACACAGACATCCGGAAGCTCATGCTATTTTCCAAAAATCAACCTAATGTCCCTCAAAGGAACTTGTAGGGCTGGAATACCTTTGTGACGTTACACTGGGGGACTTTCAGAATACCTGAATGTCATTCAACCCAATTCCACATAAACGCACGCAACCCAGCTCACTGGGAGGCCATCTCTGTCCACTGCCCATGATATTGTTTGGCATATGATTGAAGACTGTAGGATACAGGAGGTTTTGAATTGTGACAAGGGTGACAGGGATGGGCCTCTTTTAGTCAACATGTGTCAGTTTGATTGACAGAGCAGTGGCTCCTAAGGTCTGGGGGAATGTCCTGGAACAAAAGGGATGCCAACACTATGTTGATGAGGCCTCAATTTTAATTTCAGAGGAATGAGTCCTATTGAAAGAGGCCTGCTTTTGCTCTGAGGTCCCTTTTGATTATTCATGTTCCACACATGCCCAAATAAGGTATTTTTCTCTATGGGATTCTGATTATCAGAATTTCCCTGAACTTAAGTTACGTTTCATTTTTTATGCCCACCTCAGAGTAACGCCGTAAAAGGTGTTACTGGTCAAATCCCACCAGCGGAACAAGCCTAAGAAAACAAAACGCTTGATAACAGAAAAAGTGACCTTTTGTTCAAAGTCAAGCAGAACCGCAGTCCCGTTCACAAGAGCCAAGCCGGTTCTTACGGTCTCCATACAGTCCAGAGACACATGACACTAATCCAACACAACACCATTCCACCACCCACATCTCAAACCTCCCCCCAGACTTCCCCAAACACAAATATTTCCTTTTGTTTGCCGGGTGTTATTAAAACCAGACCAACCAAACCCTAGCCCAATAACAAGAAGTCTTGGTTGGATTTTGACAATAGATCTAGACTCAATCCCAGCCGAGCTGAGCAGACTGGAACATGGCCTTTGTTATTATTATTCTAATCATGATCTGACCGAGGAGATTACAGAGCAGAAGGCGTCGTGCTCCGCGCTGTCGAGGCTTCCTGTCTAGCTGAAGAACCATAATTACTAACAGGTCACCACACCTCCCCTACACTCCCCAGCCAATACTTGCTGTTGCCTCACTTCCTGTCAGGTGACCTTTGACCTCCTGTGTTCTTGATAGCAGTTGCTGGCTCTCCCCCGTGAGTGGAATCACCTGTGCTGGTTTACTCTCCGAGTTCAAGGCCAGGAACAGCCTCTTCTCATGTGGAGGGGGAGAAGCAGCCATAAAGTATTGTTTGGTTTTCCAGAATGAAATGATTATCAGTTGGAGTAAGCATGTTTTATGAATCCCCTAATGTTCTAGCATAACCTATGAATGAACTGTGAAGTTGTTTTCAAGGTTGTGTTTTAAATACAATAGCTGCTTTCACATATGGACGTACAACCGTCTATAACGCTAAATGATTGTTCTTATCATAACCCTCAGAGTACACATCATAAAATAAATTACAATTCATGAGTTCACAGCTGCACGTGTATATTCCTGCTGTCAGCTCCCAGACCGTAGTGGAGGATCACAGGAGAGACTCTCCAGGGTGGATGTTCTCTCAGGAGTAACGGCAGGGGGTCTGCTTATAGGTTAGAATATGGTCGGAATGAAGCGGCCACCCATTCTTGACAAGCTGGGTACTTTATTCTTAGTTTCACTAACTTTACAGTTCATGTTTGCACAGACACAACCAGACTCGTTCATTACTTCACTAAAGTGACACACGCTACCGCTCGCTCTCCCCACTCTCCTCGCTCGTCCACTTACTCACACACACACACACACACACACACACACACACACACACACATGCGCTAACTCTTGTACAATAATTATAGACAACAGTTGACTGAACATTATAGGGTCCCGGCCTTCCACTCCCTGTTTTCTCATTTATATATTGCATATCGGGCATCAAGTGTGAATAAGTGTGAATGACCCTAACGGTCGAACCTCCTGATCCACAAATGCGGAGAAAAGACTGAGGACATATGTGAAAACGGCTCGTGTTTAAAGCAGGGATAGAAGCAATATGGTGCTTTGGGTGTTTGACTCAAATCCAAAAGGAACTGGGTTTGATTCCCCAATATCGCAGTCCATGTGAAGTTATACTTGAGTAAGATGTCTAACCTCCTGGTCACCTGCTCCTTAATAACACATTGATGAATTTACCACAAGCCCCCTTTGCATCAAGTTAGAGTCTGCAAAATAACTAAATCATATTCAGTGTCAAAAAATATCCTCTGCAGCGAAAGGACGAGGTGTTGACTATCCCTAGAAACCAGCCCCTGTTGTGCTGGTTGTTTGTACATGTCCCGGACCAACATGGGCCATGTCCATGCTCATAACATCTTATGATCCTGAACGCCATGCTACGCAAGCCATCAACTTCAAAGTCCCACCAGAAGAATAGTCCTTGAAGGATGAAGGGGGGATCAATTGATGCAGGTTCACGATGCATCAAGTCTAACCCATGTTAGACTAAACAAGGTCACTCACAAAACAAACTAATCCATGAGGCACAATAAGGGCCCATTGAGAGTGTACGTGAAGCGCACTGCGTAAAACAACACGCACACACCGTCTTTCAAATCTCTTTTTGATGAGTGACTTGAACCAGGCTTATTTGGAACCGGACCCCGCCCATGTGTTTCTCCTACTTACCCCTTACCCACATTGCACATTACATTTGCCATATTTTCTGTAGATAGTCCCTTTATTTATATTGTCTTTTATCTTCTATCTAAGGCCGGCCCTTTTGAAGATGCTCCAGACATATTAGAGGATTCACCCTTGAACCACAAAGAGGCAAAGAAAAGGAGGTAGGATAGTGGAGTGGTTTGGGTGTTGGGCTCTCAGCCCAAAGGTGCTGGGTTTGATCACCAATGTCTGCAGGCCACTTGTAGATGTCCTTGAATAAGGGGCCCTGACCCCTACCAGCTGCTTGGATTATAGGGATGGATAGATGAATGAATGAATGGTAGAACTGAGATGGGTGAGTGGATAGGCAGTTCATCCTATAGTTTTATTTCTATGTTATTTTAAAGGCCTCTCTAGGGACTGGCATTGGAAATGAGTTGAAGTTTTGTGAAAATGTTTTGATTCTTTTATGAGCTGTATCTGTCCCTATCAAATAGAAACTAACTAACTAACTAACCAAATATCTAAACATGTACTGTATATTGTTAGTTGAGTTAAAGGTTTTCTATATAGTAGTGGAATTTAAAAGACATGAGAAGTGATGAACAGAACTAGCTGGGCCGCATCCAGTGGGGCGTATTAACAGGTAGAAGCATGGGGGCCCCCCAGCCCTAAACTGGAGGTGCCCTTCAAAGGGGTGGGGGGGCACAGAGGTCATATTGTTCTAACTCAAACACATAAGGGTCAGGGACCCCCCCAAGCGTCACATCCCCTTATCAAGGGCCAATGTCTGAGGCAGTGCCACTGCAGGTTAGCAGGCAATATTCTGAACCAGTGACTTTCAGGAATGGTCACTCTTAGGGGGGGATTTCAAAGCTTTCTGGGTAATTATGACCTTGTGCATTAATCTTTCCCTCTCATCTAAAATGTAGAAGAGGGGGAGATGGATTTCCTGCAGGTGGGATATTAACGGCACAGAGATGAAGGATAAAATAACTCAGGAGCTCAAGGGGAACAGAGGTGGACTTTCGGAAGGATGGCAATCGTTGAATCAATCGATCTGAGTACTTTGATAGACAGATAGAACGACGGATCCATGAGGTGGAAATAATGTTGCAAATATATAAAACATACACATACATGGTTTACATAATGACAATTATTTTGTTTGTTCAGATATTTTTTTCTAAACTTTAGTTTCACCTTGATTCTGTAAATACCATAAAACCATAGAATACCATCAAATATCCAGAATTTCACAAATAGGGGGTTTATGGGACTTTACCTGGGTTTAAACCCTGGCATTAATCCAAGATTAGGCTCCGACATAATGGGAAGAATGGGAGCTCAGCCAAGTTTGGAATTGAGAAGGTCCCTCAACACGGAGGACAGGAAGCCCAGGGAGGGTTGAGGCCAATGTGCCCAGTGAGGCGTGCAGGAACCTGGGGTGCCCTGTGGGTCTAAATAGGGGGTGGGTTTGGGGGAGTAGGGCAACACAAAGCTCCACATCTCCCATAAATCAAATGGAACAAGCGCTTTAAACTTTCTATTATGGTTAAAAACACAGATGTAGCGGATCCTTTTCCGAGCAACGTCCTACACATTTCAGCCTGTCACACTCGAGATGCCATGCACACACACACACACACACACACACACACACACACACACACACACACATACATACAGGCGTGAGCGTGAACCACTCTCACATATACACTCTCACTCAGACACACACACACACACACACACACACACACACACACACACAGACATGCATTTGGGAGACATAGTGGCATGTGCCCCAGGGAGAGGGAGGGAGTGGTGCCGGAAAGGGAACGCATGGTGAATCCATTATAGCAGCAGAACTCTGTGGCAACATGAACCCACATGTCACAACTACAGAAATGACTTCGTTTTTCAAAGGCTCTCCACATATGGTAGATTCCTCGGAGTGGTGGTGGAGGTATGCTTTAATTATGGATCATTAATTGGCAATCTGAGATGAGGTAAGATCTGAGATGCCGGAACAGATAAAAGCAAAATAAAGTCTAAGGAGGAACTCATTGGACGCATGTATGATCTCTATAGTCTGACTATTGGAATCTGAATCTAGGAGTTACTTGCATAATTGAAAGCTGTGACTAGCTTTTTTTTATCCAGAATCTATTACACCATGACTGTACACTATACACACTACTACAAGAATGACCCCTTGGAAGTGGTGATATGGACATGGAACAAATCCAATAAGATACAGAAATATCATCAAGACAAGGTCAGCATGTATGATCCAAATCCTTGTGGAATAGCAACAATTTTGATACTTTCATATAAACAAGCATCAAAGACCCAAGACAACAATACTAGCACAGAAATAACTTCGGAACCCAGAGGTTCTTGAACAGAGCCTGCTAGAACTAGTGGTATGTTCCAATAGTTTGGCCGACATCACACAGAAGGCTAAGTAATATCTCACGTTAACGCAAGGAACCGTATCTAGGGTCTACAGGGAGCAGTACCGTTCCTCTGGATAGTCCTATAGTCTTAATGAACGTTCTGCTCTGTTCTCAAACAGAGCATAGAGCCAATGCTGTCATTTTAAGAGAGCGGGTAGGGGTTAGGGGCGTCTTACTCAAGGTTATCCACAGATTGACTGTGGGCATTCGGGTTCGCCCTAGAACCATCGCTTTGGGAGTCAATGGTCCACCAAACCAATGAAATAACTACTCGCGCTCAAGGGACTTTCTCGGAAACGGAAACGGAAATGGAAAACAAATAAATTATAAAAAAAAAAGAAGTGAGTGATTACAGAATTTTAATCAGAACAAGCAAATATTCTCAATTTCACAAATCAAAGACCAAAACAAAGTTAATGGCCTGCAGCATTCCAGAGAGGAACCACCAGCCCTGCACCCTGCTGGGCACTCAGGCTATGGCCCAGAGCGGCTCACGTTAGCGGGGCATATCCATCATCCCCTGCAGCTCTTTGAACAGTGACAGTACAGTTGAGCCAAGGGTCAATATTCACGTCGGCTGGTCCTGGGACCCTGCCTCTGTCTAATGGTCCCAGAGACAATAATGGTACCTCATGGAATCCAAAGGGGCTGTTACACCATAGTCAGACAAAACCTTTCAGAGCCTCACAAGTACAACATCTGGTGGGTCTTGCAGAAACACTACTAATGTCTCTCGCTTGGCGGAACCTAACAGACCAAACTTCTAATGACTCGTTTGCTTTCTTATGAATGACTCTTTCATGACAGATTTGCTGCTGGTGCTGTTTACTTTGGCAAGCCGATTTTGACTTTGTCTCTTCGAAGATCTAGATGAGATTGTTATTTAAAATCTTTTGTTATGCCTTTTCAATCTTGAACAAACGTGGTGCTCTTCTAAGAAACCTGATGAAATTGTCCCTCAAAACCTTTTGCTCTTTCATTAATTATTCAGAATGTTTGGTGGGAAAGGCAGCGTTGTTCCGAGGGTCCGTTTCCCTAACGTCTCATATCACGTCTATTCTCTACCGTCTTATTTTTCGCTGGTGGCGTCTTCTATTCATTTCCTCTGCCCTTTGATTCTTGGCTGTCATTTCCTTTATTTCCCTCAGTAAATATCTTTTTTTCCTCCCCTGTTTACTCAATGGGAAATCTGTACTTAACCAAGAATCCATCTTGCCTCTCTGACAGGAGATGAATCCTCGCCTTAGGTAAGCCATGGAGATATATAAATATATATATATAGATATATATATATATCTATATATATATATATGAATATATGTTGTCTGGTTCACAGGCAGGGATGGTCTGTTTCCTTCATCTGTATTCCCTCTCTGTCGCTCTCTCGCCGTCTCGCTCTCCATAACAGCTTCTGCAGATGTACCTGCTGTCCAGACGGCCTAAAAATACCCCTCCAAGAAAAGGGTTCTATATGTGAAAGAGTGGAGCTGTTATAAAGACTGTCCTCTGATACAGTGCATCAGACATGTCCTTTACAATTTAGGAGATGCTTTTATCCAAAGCCACTCAGGGGGACTTCAGATAAGGGCCTTAAGGTAGCAGGTAGGGGGTCAGGACATCTTGCTCTGGGTCTAGAGCCTACAGGTCTAGTACCTTGACTGAGAGTTGAACCCACCAGCCGTTACGGTATCCTACCCCACCCTAAGCCAATGACGGAAACACCACCGTCCTTCATCCAAATTAAGTATTCTCAGCAGTGTCCAAACCAGCTGAAATGTACTCAAAAACATGTGAGCAGATCCAGAGAAAAGAGAGAAGGGAATTTACGGCCAAAACGGCAACGTGGTCTACACACACACAGCACAGGCATTCAAACACAGCACCGCCGATGTAAGAGTATACGGACCTAAAGACCTGCCTGTTGTCCCCAGGCCTCGGCCCGACACAACACCCTTATATATATATATGTTATATATATATATACGTATATATGTTATATATATATATTATATATAGGGTTAGGGTTAG
>JAOPJL010000089.1:14951369-14962850 GCA_027123545.1 Trisopterus esmarkii | reverse complement strand
TAGATGAGGAGAAGATAGATGAGGAGGAGATAGATGAGGAGAAGATAGATGAGGAGGAGATAGATGAGGAGAAGATAGATGAGGAGAAGATAGATGAGGAGGAGATAGATGAGGAGAAGATAGATGAGGAGGAGATAGATGAGGAGAAGATAGATGAGGAGAAGATAGATGAGGAGGAGATAGATGAGGAGAAGATAGATGAGGAGGAGATAGATGAGGAGAAGATACACCGTGCTCTGTGTTCGACTTATCGAGTCTTAAAGGCAGTATGGCGTCGACGGGTGAACTACTGGTGGTGTTGTGTGTATAAAATGTCATTTTTAATAAACAATCTGTACACTTACAATGTGATCAATGCCTCGATGTATATGTTAAGACTCTTATTATACTACCAAAGAAGTGTCGGGCTACTTCTAGCCTTGTAAGTGGTTTAAAATAGTGATTTATCTTGAGACCTGCTTATCAGTCTAACGGCGTTTCGGTAGCTCGGCTCCAAGCAGCCAACAACGTTAGTATGATCACAGTCCAACTCGTCTCATACTAAACATATCCCGGGTAGATCGGCTACTGAACATGTTAGTATGATCACAGTCCAACTCGTCTCATACTAAACATCCCGGGTCCATTTGACACCGGGTTTGATCATAACGTTGGCGACACATTATGGGCTACGTTTGCAGTCATACAATATAAAGGTGTGAAATAAGTGTTTTATTGGGCTCCTGCAAGTAACAGTTTTCTTAAACAATGTATGATAACATTCAGTTTACAGACACATAGGCCTACCTGCGTCTGTAAACAGCACGTTTGAAAATCAACAAGTTGGTCAAGTTCAAGTTCTTTATTTATTTATCTTATGCTGCCCCCTGCTGGTCACGTGGGGAGTCCCCAACGATAGAGTATTGATAAAGTAACAACATAAAGATATGTATTGATAAAGTAACAACATAAAGATATGTATTGATAAAGTAACAACATAAAGATATGTATTGATAAAGTAAAAACATAAAGATATGTATTGATAAAGTAACAACATAAAGATATGTATTGTACGTTTGTGATACGTTTGTGAAATGATACGTTTGTATAATATATAGAAAACACGTAATATAATTTGCATACGTAATGTGTAACATGATTTTTAAATATTACATTTGTATGTGTGTGTGCGCACATACAGGCATTTGGTCTGTACATTCTAAATATTCATATTCATTCAGTCACAAAAGTTATTCAAAGGTAGCTAGCTATGCAATGGCAGCTAGTAAGTCACAAAGACTCCAAAGGCTGTATTAAACAGTTGATGAATGAAACTAGTGTGGATCCACTAGTGTGGATTGGTTGCTTCTGTCCAGGAAGTGCAGGTTGACCTGTCGGTCAGCCACCAGCACGGTGCGACTCACTGGTTTGATCTCCCCCAATGTGGGGTCGGGTTCCACTTTAAAATGCTTGATCATCTGAAAGGACAGAAGAGGAGAAAGGCTTCAAGTTAAGTACAACAAGTGTACATTGTTTCTTTGGTAACACTGTGACATACTTGACATGCGTGAAAATATTGAATGTACTTTCTGCCATTCAGTTTATATTCTGAATTTACAGCTGAGAAGCACACTATTACTACTGCTAAGACTATACTACACTGTACAACACTACACTATAGCTATAATTTATACTAATACTACACAGTAGTACTACTACTACTACTACTATTACCACTACTACTACTATTACTACTACTACTACCACTATAGTAAAACATACCACTGCTCTATTAAATACAACACTAGGCTACACTATTGCTACCACTAATACTAATAATGTTAATATGATACTACTCTACACTATACTACAATACTACACTATTATAGGCGCCACTATACGACGCTATACGACACTATACTACGCCACTATACCAGAGGTTTTATATACCAGACTATATTACACTCGACAAGACTATACTTCTAAATTCACGAAATAATGGTAAGGGTTAGTGTCTCTTCAGCTCATCACCCACCCGGCCCAGAGACAGGTGCATTTCCAGCTCAGCAATCCTCCGTCCAACGCAACCTCTGACCCCGAAGCCAAAGGGGATGGATCCAAAGGGGTAGGGTCTCTCTCGGCCGTCCCTCAGCCACCGGGCTGGCTCAAAGCGCCACGGCTCTGGGAACGTTTCCTCGTCATGACTCATGGCGTAGAGAGAGAACCCAAAGACTGTCTGAAATGACCAGAAACAACCACAAAAGCACGGTCAAAACCTTTTGATGGTTTATATCCTGTTGGCTCTAACCAAATTTGCTGTGGTTCCATGTCAAACATAGCCTACGTTCTTTGGAAAATGGTAGCCACCAATAACTACGTCCTTTTCTGTGTTTCTTCTCGCATTCATCACAACAACAGAATACATCCTGTGAAAGAAGAATGCACAAAATAACAGATTAACATCAATAATTGATAAAAGTCATTCAATGAAACACTTGTACAAATGTTTGAACAAACACTTGAACAAATGTTAAACGTATCAAAAAGTGGTCAAAGGCATGAGCCTCTGACAGTTTACAGCTCTGAAGAAAACAACGAATGGCACGGTAAACTAGGCATAGGCGGTAAACTAGGCATACTGATCCTTTGGAACAGTTGTTTTTGAGCGACGGGCTAGAAGTAGTCCAGTCTGACAGCCAACCATCCCTGCCGTGCTTTGGTTTTGAACAAAGATAATGGCTGAGACAGATAAATTTAATATTGGCATCTTCAATTTAGATAATCCTTTGCGCCTATCACTGCAAAACTTCACAGAACAAACACTACATTTCAACCCTACTAGAATCCCCTGATCATCGACCTCTAACACCATCATAACCTTGACACAACAGCCCCCCACTAGTCCGGCCAACCGATGACGTGGTCGTTACAATGCTCTTACCTCAGGGTCTCCTTGACCACGGCCTTGAGGTAAGGCATACATTTCACTTCCTCAGCTGACAGGATGTCGTCGGCTGCTATGTGTTCAGACACTTCCTGATGAAGGGTCTCCTGAGCTTCCGGGTTCTTGGACAGCAGGTGCAATGCCCACATTAACGTATTGGAGGTCTTGGAGGAAAATGAGTGAGAGATATATAACGATTCAGAGCGGGAGGGACATATGTGCAGTTTTGCCGGTTTTGTGCAGGTTTAGTATTCTAATTAGATCTAGTATATTCTATACATCGATCACAATATACCTGGATAGATCCATCGATAGATAGGACATAGATAAACAGATAGAGAGGGGGATATAACTTGCACACAGCTATGCACCAGAAATAAATAACCTTTTTTTTTGTAACACCCTTCAGACAGGACTAGGTGTCCGGACGGGCCCTGGCCTACCGTGTCCACCCCAGCCAGCAGCAGCTCCGTGATGCTGCCGTACACCTCCTTATGGCTCAGCTGGGTGTTGGAGAGGAGGTGAGTCAGGTACTCCCCCTCCACCTCTTGCTGCTCACCCAAGCGCCGCTCCATCTCCTCCACCTTCTTGTCAATCAACTGCCCGGCTGTAGGAAGTCATAAATATAGAAATATATCAATCCATTATTTGTTTCTATATGATCATATACTCATACTTAAATAATTACTTATAATATATGCATTGAATACATCTGCTCATAGGAAATAAAGCAATAGCTGAAAGAATACACTGAAAAGATTTGTAAATGAACAATAGTTTTGCCCACATGATATAGCAGTAACATCCAACTGTAACTGCAGCTCAAGCCACTAGAGCTATAGCTGCTAATGGGAAAAATGACATAGAGCCGGTATAATTATGTTTAATTACTTTAAAATGTATTTGTTCATATCAGATCAGCTAGGCAATCATTGTAGTTGAGCAATATCATCCATCATATTGCGAATACTTCTATTCGTATTTTCAATAGGGCTGGGCAAAGATAAAAGTTTGAATCGCCATAAATCGCTCGAGTCGATCAGGTTAACTTGCGATTAATCACACTTTTAAAATTATATTTAAAATCCACTCAAATTGATTGAATTAGATTATCAAATGGAATGACACATTATCATTCATACCAAATTTACTTAATAAGCAAAAACTAGATCAAGTCATCTTGAGGGAGTTTTATTAATTATTTTAGTGGGTTGAATATGAAACTTACGGAACACCACAGATTTGAGAATTGTAAACAGGCAGTTAATTAGTACAATTGTAAACCAACAGTCACTACAATTGAAGTTACATTTAAAAAAGTAGCACCACAGATTTGGGAATTGTAATCAGGCAGTCACTACTGCAAGTGTAATTGAATGAAAAGTAAGTGGAACTAAAAACAAAAAAGATGTCTGAAAAAACCTTTCAAAATCAAAGTGTAAAAAAAATAATAAATAAAGACAAAGTGCATTAATGCGTCAATTTGTATTAAACGCAGTAAAATAAGATTGTGTTAACGCGTAATTAACGTGTTAACGTGCCCAGCCCTACTTTAGCATTGTGATCAGAACACTCTCAACCTCAAATCATCCTACCTTCATACCAAATGTGAAGATGCCGTCCCACCCTGCTACGTAACGGTGCCAGTGTGGCGAGAAGCGGTGGGCCCACTTTGGCAGCAATATCACCCCAGCGCTGTTCGCAAACATCTGGGCAATGGAGTTGATGAAGTGCTGCGTGCCATCAGGTATTTTATTCTCCAGACAGCCAATCCTCTTCTCGAACAGAACCGACGATATACCTGTGCGAAACGGGACATTGAGGAGCATCTGATTTTTTGCAGCGTTCACACCACAAATGTCTATGCAAAGACGCAAATAGAGGCGCATTTTCTGCAAGAATTAGCGTGGCGCTGGATATTGCGTAATTCTATTCGCTCAAACACTAACGTGCAAGTTTAAATATTTCAAATTTTCCACAAATTTCAGAAGGCATGGCTATGGACCAGAAGGTGTGGCTAAGGACCAGAAGGCGTGGCTAAGGACTAGAAGGCGTGACTAAGGACCAGAAGGTGTGGCTAGGGCCCAGAAGGCGTGGCTAAGGACCAGAAGGCGTGGCTAAGGACCAGAAGGCGTGGCTAAGGACCAGAAGGCGTGGCTAAGGACCAGAAGGCGTGGCTAGGGACCAGAAGGCGTGGCTAAGGACCAGAAGGCGTGGCTAAGGTAGCCAATTCCCCAAAACGTCAGTGAGGTTCACAGCTTCTTAAGGCTTGCCTCCTACTTCTGATGTTTTGTCCGCGACTTTGCTACAAATTGCCAGCCCCCTACAGCATCTCCTAACCCAACCCCCGCCTCTTCCGCTACGTAGCTAAGATGGCTGCCATTGAGTACAAAAAGTTGATATAGAGACTTTGTTGTTGATACATTGCCGGGGGGTGGGGCTACAGTTTGCTTTGAGTTTGTGTTCTTGTTAGGGGAAAACCGTAGTGCAGAGCATGGCTCATTTCAATGACCCCAATGTTAGTTGTGAAAGTTAAGTATTGAGTTGAGTATTTTTGTCTGATTGTTTCAACGGAGCAATAAAGTGACTGAAGGCATTCACGCCTCTACTTCTATGATCACCACAGTAGTGCCTACTTTTGTAGAGTCACAACCTGGAGGTATAATAGATGCAGTGGCGATTTCTCTAAGACTGCAGGGGAAGCTGAGCTTCCCCTAAAATTAGAAAAATGAAATGGTCAAATATATGACTGTTGAATGATAAAAATGTGTTTGAACATGTCCATCTCGAAGACGAGTTTGTTCAGAATCAGCCGCTTACTGGTTGACTTGATTTTCTTCTCATACATTCCCGTAGCGTCACAGTGCATATCTCTGATTCAGGGATTCACTTTGATTCACTTTGAGCCTGAGGTCTGAACTTCAAGTCCTGTATTCAGATCAGGACTTGCAGGGAGACAGGTGAAAGCTATGCGATTTCTTGGTTTTCCTTAAAGACAACGAGTTGGACAGTGCAATGCCTCAGCTTTACAAACTGTTCTCATTAGTGGCAACAATTGGAGCTACATCTGCGGGTGTGGAAAGGAGCTTCTCCTGTTTAAAGCGGCTCAAGTCCTACACCCGTAACACAATGGGCCATGGCCGTTTAAGCAGCCAGACACTGGTCAAGTCACTGGAAAAGACAGCTAGTTGGTACGACAGAGCATTACCTTGAAAAGGAACAGAGAGCACAATTTACATATACATTGATATATTGACAATTGATATGATGTAGGCTGAAAATGAGCTTCCCCTCTTTGAAAGACCAGCAGCCACCACTGAATGGATGCAACTGGTACTTAGATCAACATGGGATTCCATTTAAGATGTTGAAGGTGCAAACCATCAGGGACAGTGTGATCCTGCACTTTCTACCCGTAAGGACCGTTTTTTGAACGGCGCTTGTAAAATCTTTTTTTTTTTCTTTATGGACTATTTTGTGTAGATCATCAGGTTTGTAGTCAAAGTGTTTGTTATGCAACACTTGGACGACGAGCTGCATAACACAGTCACCATGCACACTGAAACTCTTAGGACAAAGCAAGGGTCATCTGCATATCAAAGGAACATGCAGATCCACATGGCGTAATCAAAACTCCAAAGCACCAGTTCAAAAACATCCGACATCAGGGTTGTTGACCAAAGGGCTGTACAGATCCAGTGTGGTGGCCTACCGACCTTCAAGGGAGAACAGGTACAGGTGGTTGGATACGTCGGTGACCAGGGTTCCGCAGGGAGAGGCTTGCCGCAGATAGCGGATGCGTTGGATCAGGTCTGTGACCACTGCGTTGATCACGGGGCCGTACCGAAGCGCGTCCCTTGGGTGCAGCATGCGCTTGTTGAGAAGTGCTCTCAGATTGTACCAATTTCGTCCTTCCCTGCACAGATATATATTTCAAAACCTGGTTCTTCCACATGTGGCAATGGTAATGACATGAAAATACATTTGTAACCTTTCTAGCTCTCTATCATTGAATCATTAAAAGTATGTGCCAGTGAAAATAAAAAAATGTACATGCATTGTTCAAATCAAATGAGATGAGCTAAGTGAAAATGCCTTAAATCTACTACATATTATGGATGACTATGATTAAGCTATTTATGTTTTTGTTGCTCAGTTTTATTGTATTATTGTATGTCATTGTCATGTATTTTTGTGACTGATAATGAAAGGTGGCAGAAAGAACTAGAAAAGCACTCAGAGAGCGCAGACCTCCGCCACGGCAGCTCAGCCCCCCCCCCCCCCTTTGGACTTTGAAAATCTACTGTTAGCAGTTATATGTTCAAAACGTTATGGTCAGACAGCGAGTGTTGTAACCATTGATAGCGTGTACGAATCACCCCCAAAATCGAATCCCTTGTTCCTGGTCCCATTGCGGGCATTTCCTGAAAATGTCATCCAAATCCAGCCACAACTTTTCGAGTTATGTTGCTAACAGACAGACAGAGAAACAAACTCTGGCGAAAACATTACCTCCTTGGCGGAGGTAATAATACTTGTTTGTGGTGCTCTTAACTCTGTAAAGGGCCCGTAGCCAAGGCCCCTCATATCGCGGTAATCTGTCCAAAGGGCCATGTCTCCTCGGCTGGGGAACTTCTCCTCCTTCCTCAAGACCTCCTCCATTAGCTTCACACTGCTCAGTGAGACCGTTTTAAACCCGCCCACGTAAATGGGCCCGTAAAGCTCTTTCTCGTGTATCTGCAAGGCGAGAAGGGTAGAAAGACAACAGAGAGATTAGACTCCAACTCAAACTTGATATTCTCCAAAAGACTCTGAGGCCGCGTGCTATTATGTTACTTGAAGACCAAGCACTGGAAAAAACGTAGCGAAAGTCAAAAGGATTGACTCAAAACAAACACAGTAGTTAAGGTAACTGCTATGTTTTGTAAATGTATGAAATAAAATATGAAGAGCATAAAAGCGTGCAGGTACGAATATTTCCAATTTCCAACGACATTATTTGCGATCACTTTTGAATCATACATTCAAAAGCAATGTGACCAAGTCTCTGACCTCTCTTCCTCTTCTCTCTGTTGGCATCCTGTTGTTGGGGATGGGAATGTCAGGATGTGGGGATGCTTTGCTTTGTGTCGACACAGTAATGTCTGACCAGGGAGAAAGGTGGCGGAATAAGAATGTAGACCAGGGGGATTCTGGTGTTCAGGGTCCATCAGAAAGTCAAAAATCGAGTGGGTTAATTCCCAGGATCCTGAGCAGGGTTTGTGGGAACCATGATGTTGGAATGCAGAGCTGTAATCTACAAAACAGCATAAGCCCTTATTATCCCTTTACAGGCTGACGACATGGGGGATTGAACTATCTACGTTTCAGCTGGTAATGGAATACCCTTGCAACTAGACTATCCGGTTTCGTGTTCGAAGAGGTTTTGTTGTTCAAACAAAGCAGTATTTGTCAAGAATGAAATTACTTTTGAGAAAGTAGGTTGAGAGGTTGTCAGCCAAACTTATTTAATTTTACTTCCCAAACAAATCAATAGTTTTCTGAACATTTATTTTCTGCATGTTACCTCAGAGACATGAAACTATGAGACCCCAAGAGCCTAAACAAATGATTTTTGAAGTTTGCAACAGCAGAAACTTCTTGGAAGATGGGTGGCAGCATACCTGCAGATCATGCAGACGGTTGTAGTAGCCCTGGAACCCCATTCTGTACATCATCTCCCAGAGGCCAACCTTGGGTAGGTCCTGGATGGTCCTCAGCCTGTCCCCCCCAGGGGCTGGGGGAGCTATGGAGGATGAGGGGGGGCCTCCCTCGGACCTGCAGGGCACCAGGGCAGCAGTGCTGGGACGTGGCCGTAGCCAGTGGCCGGGGCTCCCCCTCCAGACCACTGAGCTCCTCACCAAGCAGGCAGCCATGTTGCAGCCGAGTGGAATGGCTGTGAGCTGGTAAACATGAGACTCTAGTTACATCTGAGGAGGAGGGACCTTGTGGTGCAGCTGGTTTAACGCTTAGAACTGTTTTAAAACTGAGACAATTTCCATTTTACGGGGGATGGGCCTACACATCTGAGCATTTCAAGAACATATAAGAAAAAATCGTTCAAATCTTTTTTATGGTATTTTACAGGTGTCTAACCGTTAAGTTGAGATAGACAAAATACTCGTATTAGACAACAGATACTAACAATACTACTGTTAACGAAATGAAGAGTAAATATGTTTAGTCTAATTAGTAGCAATGTGCTTCATACGATAAAGCAAAAGGAAGCATGGAAGCATTCAAATGGCAATGCAATTTGCAATTCAATAAGTCATTGCATTATGCAATTTAATAATGTAATTTCAAACAACGTTATTCAAATGCATTTTAATATGCAAAGAGACAATGAAATCCTCAATTCAATTTGAAAAAGTTATAACAATAAAAATGGAATTAACATTTGAACAGTTTTTGAGTGCCTTTTGAACATTAACAGTTTTTGAGTGCCTTTATTCAAAAGGAAAAGCTATAGGGCAAAGCGCTTTGCAAAAGATTTTTAAATTTATCATCGAATCGCGTGTGGGCGGACCGAAGTCATTCCTCCAAGTGTCCTGTTCGGGTTCCTGTGTGTCTGCGATGGAGGAGCTTGTTGCTGCGCTCCGAAGTCTGGCAGATGATGTGGAGAACAATCGTGTTGAAGACACAGATGCAGTTGATAGAGTGCTGCTCTGGGAGAGGATGGACGACTTATCCTTACTTGTACGTTTTGACGCCAGTGTGCTACAGGCACTGGGTGCAGAACGTAGGGGAGACCTACCGTGTGGACGCCCTTGGATAGCGCTCCCATGGCGGACCTGGTTGGTGTCCACAGGACCACCCTACACCCGAAAGTGTGGACACCATACAGGTCCTCCATCTCCTTCACCTTTAGGCCATGGGAGAGCTATATCCCTCTATTGCCTCCAAAGGCATCAGTTGTAAACGTTGTGTACTTTTTATTGTTATAACTTGTTGTAATTGTTATAACTTTTTCCTGAATTTCCCTCGGGATAAATAAAGTATCTATCTACTTGTAAAGCAGCTCTAGATACGATACGGGCAGGTGTAGCCTTCCATACAGTGGCAATACAATGTGCTTCTCATAAATAAAAAGGATACAGCTACAAGGAAATAAAGGCGTGCGAACTTGAAACTGGTCCTGAGTTCTGACTGTTTTTTATCGGATAAAAAACCCTGTGAATAACTTAGTTTCCCAACGCAGTGCACATGAACGGGCGAGCCGAGCGTTTTGCGGATTGAAATGTCATTGGAAATGTGCAACACACGGAGCGCTAAAGCTTTTCCTTTTGAATAAAGGCACTCAAAAAATGTGACAATTTCTATTTTTATTGTTATAACTTTTTCAAATTGAATTGAGGATTTCATTGTCACTTTGCATATTAAAATTCACTTTGAATAATGTATTTTGAAATTACATTAAATTGCATAATGAATTGTCACTTGAATAATGCAATGACTTATTCATTTTCATTAGAATTTTGCTACCAAGGTACCGGCAAACAACATTTTTGAGACAATTGCTTCCCAGTCAAGGATGTCATCATGTCAGGATGGTCATCATCATGAAGATGCATTTTAAATAAAAAAATAGTTGCTGTATTAACAGAACATTAACAAAACAAGCAGCCCACATACCAGCGAGAGCAGCAGCATAAAAATATCATTTTCTTTGTGCAATCATTCATTTATTTTGTCAACGTTGCAGATGGCGGCCGCGGGGTCCGTTTTATACAACATAAAATGTCCCTGGACTTGAGCCGCGCTGATCTCTGGCAGCGCCGCCAGGGCAGTCACGGCGAAGTGGTCGGCGTCAGAGCTCGGCGCCGCTGGGTAGAAGCGGCGAAACATCTGGGCCAGCTGCCAGGGGGTGCAGTGACCCACGTACTGCTTAAGGTCCACACGACCCGGCCTGACCAGAGCCGCATCCAGCCTGTGTTTAGAGCAGGAGGAATGACTAGGAATGACTATTATACATTAGAAATACTATCATACCATCAGCAATACAATCATCATCATCAATTCAAATGATTATTGCCTTCACAGATTGACACTGAATACAGTACCCCTTTTATCTATCAATCTATTTGTTTACCTTCCTTTATCTATATAATCATATAATTATATAACATGCAGGATATCTATCAATTTGTTTCTGTCTCTGAGCTACCTGTCGATAAAGTTGGTGGTCATGAAGACAATGCGGGCCTCGGAGGACGCCACCCCATCCAGAGAGTTGAGAAGGCCGCTGAAGGTCAACCTGCCCATCCCCTGGTAGGCCACAGGGTCTGGGGAGAACACAGGACATAGTGGCATCAGGCTGGTCCCGTTTATATAAGCCTTGTAGAGCAGGAGGTTGGACCGTGAGGTCATTCACACTTATTCACACTTGATGCCTGATATGCGGACATCGCTGTCGCTCAGACATCAGTAGAACGGGCGGCTTTAGCTCAGGAGGTAGAGCGGGTTGGCTGGTAACCGCAAGGTTGCTGGTTTGATCCCCAGCTCCTCCTAGCTGAGTG
>JAOPJL010000089.1:14908646-14918968 GCA_027123545.1 Trisopterus esmarkii | reverse complement strand
ACACACACACACACACACACACACACACACACACACACACACACACACACACACACACACACACACGCACACTTACAGGTGGAGTGGCCTCTCCCTGCCCACCTGGACTTGTACCAGATGTTCAGCCCGTCCTCCAGGAGCCGGAAGTGTCTCGTTTTCTTCCAGGAACGGGACTTGACCTTCCTGAAGGTCGACCCCGCCATCATCACCTTGAGGTCAGCATCATCTTTGTGTCCTGAGAGGTAAGGCAGGGAATTTGGGGTATTGATGTTAATTGATTACCTGTTGAAATCACAGGCTAGTAGTCCTACTACTGTTCATGGCCAATTCATTCCCTTGTTAATCTAGATTCATCTAAATTGATGAATTGATCAAATTGCTGAAGTTTATGGAAAGTTCTAACACACGATAAGGTAAGATAATATAGAATCCCAGACAGGAAATGTGGGTGTCACAGCACTATTACCGGATAGTATTATAAGCATTCAAAAGGGATACACATTTAATATAACAATATTCAGAAATCACTGATTCATTTAGTTACACAGCAGCCTATTCTGTATAACTTCACGCATTTTTTTGTGAGTTTCGTTTTTCGAAATGATTTACTCACGTGAAAGTTGAGGAGAATCCATCGCGATCACTGATGAAGTCTACGCAGTGAAAACGTACCCCACCTGCAAACGAGGATAAATCACACAATGAATAATACGCAACACAGCATCACACGGATTCATCGTTGGAAGAAGGATCCCCTGGAGTGGTTGGGCGTGGTCCAGTTAAAGCCTATCTTCGTTTTATTTTAATTATTGATAATATTTGACCAAAGGAGACTGCTATGACAGCTCATCCTGGCCAATGAAATCTTTGAGACAAAACTCACGACCACTACGAAGTCCCACGTTGTAAATAAACGTAGGATATAGGCTCAGAGCGATATAAAGACGGGCATCCACTCCTAGCCATTCAGGTAGGAGTAGGACTGCTGCCTTCTTGCATTTAGATCGATTGGACGTGGTGGTACACAACATCCAAATCCAAAAACCTCACAGATAAGTCGTATTTTTTAATAATATATTTTTTTCCTCTATCTAGATCGCCATGGACTTGAAATAGGTCAATAAATATGTGTGGATCCGGATGTAAATGATGACTGAGTGAGTTATCCTAACGTTAACAAATCCTAACGGTGGACGGGAGTCGCGAATGGAAACGCCGCCTGAATCAAGGCGACATTGTCCGTCTGCGGCTTGTCTCCATGACGACCGTGTCTCCGTCTGCGGCTTGTCTCCATGACGACCGTCTCTTTGGGCGGCCGCCCTAACCCTCACCGACTGGGTTCACCTGGGATTGAATTAGATTTTTCTTAATCATCATTTGCTTAACAAAATATTCAAACATTTAAGTTCACCTTTCTTCTATTCAAGTAGTGTAGCCTACTTCTTCTGCCTCACAGATGCATGTCAGTGATTTATATTTGTTACATTATTATTATTTAAACCGATTTTATTTCATCTTCTTTTTGTGTTGTTTCTCTTGAGAAGAACTATGCATTTGCAGCAGGAAAAGTAAATAGCCTAAAGTGGGATTGATGTATTGATTGAAAACCAGCAGTGGACCCCCGTCTTGCCAACCGACCATAAAAGCATACAGTCAGAGGATAAATCCACCCACATCAATTATTATCAGCGGCCAAAAGCCACATCCCTGCCAGGATACAGCTCAGCATATCTGACTGTCTTTGGGCTCTCTCTGTCTCTGTGGATGAAATCTCAGTATAACAGTACTATTGTCCTGAGACAGATGGCGACGCAGAGTTGATTACTGAATGGATTTCAAGGCAATTTGTAAGAAATGGAATGACAGGCAGGCATGACACGAAACATCTGGTTGCACTGTTTTGTACCACAGACGGACATAAAACAATATTAAATTTTTTACATGAATACCATCTCATCATTTGTCACTAAACCCCTTCTTGCTGTTTCGGGGAGGGATCTTAGGGGAGGTCTCTTGGCCTGTGTGGGGCTGCTGGATGGGGGCATTCCTTTATACCCAGCGTCCTATGCTCCCCAGATTTATTTTTTAAAATTTTTGTTGCACATTATGGGATCCTCACAAATGCATTTTATGAAATTATCACTGAACTATTGTTTTGTTTTTTGCCCATTTATATAGCACAACACAATAATAGTGTTAAATCTATGTCAACATAATGTTTAACTGGGGAATACACGATCCTGAGAACATAGGACCATGGGAACTTAGGACCCTTGGAACTTGGTACCCTGGGAAAATAGATATACTTCCTTTAGGAATAGGGGCAGGAATGTCATATAATGAGGTCGTTGACTGAGGCCCAGTGAGACTCTAACTTTAATACTTGAGTAATATAATAAAGGAAAACAATGTGAGTGGATGACAGTCAGAGGAAACATGAAAACTGCAAGACAATCACGCTGGGAACTAGTCGCCTTACTTCCTGCTGCTATCTGTACAGGCCCAGCGTGGATCAAACACTTCCTGGAAGGGAAGGGCTGTAAGCTAGCCTCTTCCTTTCACGGGTCCCCCCTGGAAATACGAAAAAAGGAGGGCTCCATTTTCACTAAGCTTGACATGAATACTACACAATGACAATGAGTTTCCACCTCATTCCACCATTGAAGGTTGGGAGGGAACACAGAGAACACGTTCAGCTTTGTATACTGATTTGCTTGAGGTAGGCCTATACTGCTATGATGCAGAGAGTGTGAAAAGGGAGAGAGAGAGAGAGTTTTACTGGGGGGTTTACATGCTTTAGAGCAACTCAAACTGCTTCTTTCATCCTTTTGTTTTGCTCTAAAAAATGCATTGCTATTTATAGACATGTATCTTTATCATCATTATTTTAACACCAACAAACAAACAAAATGTACAAAATGACAACATATGACAACAAATTTCCAATTACCACAATGTGATACACAGCAGCTGCTATATTGAGCTATTTTTAGAAGCATGGTCACATGATTTGACAGACAGACAAACAGACTGTTCCAGGGATGACTCATACAGGGGTGGGGGGGTGGGGGTCACTTTTTGCTGTCCAAACACAGGACTGACCACACACACCCACACATGAAAACAAATGTGCATAGGAAAAACTGTGCCACTGAACTTTAATTGAATTTAAGTTGAATCATGCTTAAACTATCCTCTGAGAGATCTCTTTAGTCCATACAGCAAACTCCCACCAAACTCTCTAAAACAGTTATGTGAAGAATCCTACAAACAAATGAAAGCCAACCACAAGCCCATTAAAACCCCATTCCTCTGCCATGGGGGGAGTGCTGTGCAGGGTAAATTGGAACCAGACAGTGAAATATGAGACTTATCAGAGCACATCAAATCAGCCAAGTTAACAGGCCACTAGGGTTTACTAAGAGAGAAAAAATTACGTACAATGAAGATAAAGATGGATATGATGCAGTCAGACCAAAACCAACAAAAGATGGACACACTTACCAAAGCTAGGTGTTACCTCTGCTGGGGAGCCAGCTTAGTTGAGGAGAGAAGCAGGCTCTGGCAGATCTCCACTAGACAGGGTCTGGAGAATAGACTCTTCTCCAGAGATCTGGGACTGAAAAAGTGTGTCCAGAGTCAAGTCATCTTGCTCGGCATGTGTGCTGGGAGTGGCCAGGGGGAGTGCCAGTCCTGCAGTCTTTAGAGAACAGGGAGTGTCCAGGGAAAATCTCTCTCACTACCCTCTCTCTCTCACTACCCTCTCTCTCTCTCTCTCTCTCTCTCTCTCTCTCTACCTCTCTCCCTCTCTCGTCGGTTTCTGCTGGGTTCCAGGGAAATCTGACTCCTAATACACAGCCGCACGCTGGTACAGACCCAGCCCTTCTGCTCCTTCTCTGTCTCTAGGCCCCTCACCGCTGCATCTGCTGATTGTGCAGCTCCCATTTGCTTGGTCTCGCGCCGTCACACACTCTCTCTACCGCACTCTCTCTCTATCTACCATCCATCAGCTGATTGTATTTTCCCCCCACAGTTAAAGAGCTCTATCTTCTCGAGAATGCTGGCAACGTTTGTGAGAAAGCCGTCAGGCTTCTCACAATAACCACATTTAACAATGACCAGATTTACACCATAGATCAAGATCTCGTTCAATTTCAATGCATTATAAATTAACTTTTGTAATTTCTTCCCTAACACTGAAAAAGCAATTTGATTCATAGTGTCAAGAAATGTGATCACGTGAAGGAAATGTCTTGGCATGAAGTGCATGCTGTAAAGGGAGTGAGACGATGATGGACTACTCTGCATATCCCTCTCAATGCCAAAGACTTGGAGGCAATCACCTAATGGAGGACTAATAACGTGGACTATTTTCAATCATTTATATTCATATTCACAAAGTTCGCTTTTGGTGTCCTGAAGATTCATAAGTATGAGTGACATAAATGTGATGATGTCATAAATAATACAAAGGGAACAATATTCAATAACATAACTAATGTATTCAATAGATGATAGATGATAGTGATTTTAACTAAACTTAAAATAGGTTAACATTTATTAGAACAATTTCATTTGGAGACAAGTTATTTTGAAAATATTTTAATTTGGAAAAAAACTAGTAAGCAACAAATAAATCGACAGAAGTAGTGGATACGGTGCGAGTTGGTATGAGAGCAGTAGAAAGCACAGACCTATCACCCAAGCACAACAGCAATCTTTCCATTTTAACTGCTTGCTAAAATATAACATGACTTCAAACGGCCATTTCCTTTAAAAAGCTCAACAAATGAGAGATAGAACAGAGAGCTAACGCCCCATGGGGAACCCCATGACTTTCTTGGAAAAATGGAAAGTTAAGGTGTGGATCTCTCTACACGTGTGTGTGTGTGTGTGTGTGCTTGTACCTCCACACAGCTTCTTTGTGAGAGAAGGGCATAGGGTTTGATAATGGAAACTAAGCAGTAAGTGATGTGTTAATGCGCCGGTAAAAGGAAACGTAAGGCATCAGAACTGTTAGGATGCTGGTTGTGTCCTCAAGGGACCTAGGTAGGAACAGAGTGAGGGCTACTGCGATGGAGCACCACTCGACCCCCAGCCATCTCATCTTCCAGACGGATGCAATAGGGAATCTTTATGATCTGACTCCCTAGGCCCAACTACGGAAATAGCTTTTTCCTAGCATTGTTTTGGTTTGTTTTGATATCCCTGGGAAACTATTTACTAGCCGATGGTAGCTGGTAGTAGAGCATGCTGCTTGTAACTCTGAAGAGACTGGACTAACAGCCGCATGAGTTATGAGGATGTGGCTTAATGATTATTTAAATATGACCTGGTTTAATGTGTACTAAAATTAACTTGTTTAAACCAATAGTTCGTAATATTTCTTATCCATCATCTTGTGTTCATTAAAATGTCAATCTGGTTGATTTGCTTGAAGGTCCTAACTATATGTTCCAAAGTAAAAGCCTTAGAAATTGTGCCATCTTGCTTACAAACAAAAAATAAAGGCTCCGTGGCATTTTCATAAAGATTTTTGGATGCAAATCAAACTTTAGTGAAATTACACAATGCTCCCTCAACAACTTTTACATTCAAATAAAAATCAATTTTCCATCCATTTCAAGCTGTATTATACACTAGTCTGGCAAACAAATCTTTAAAAAAAAGAAGAAATAAACACAAAGAGAGGCAACAATTACAGTTATTGCTGGGTCGCGGGAATGTTACAGCAGGAAAAAGGCGTGTACCAACGGAAGGAAAGAAAAGGCCATTTCAAATGATTCTTCCTGGCTTCATCTTAAAGAATTCTGGCACATTATGATGGAAAAATAACTCTTCATATGCACAAATACCTGCTTCTCATTCTGTACAGCACCTTTTTCAAAGACCACACTGACCACACAACCTTTTGGCATTTCTGCCAAAACATTTGAAAGACTATTGATGCCAGCATTCAGTTTTGCACCAAAACCTTTTTGTGTTTGTCAAATGCCCCATGAGCATTTAAGTGCTCCACTCCGATGTTTATTCAACATGTATGCCGTGACCTTATCGTCGCAAACACAGCTTCTAGTCACTTGTTCCCTCACTGGACTCCACTCCGGATTCTTCTGTAAGTGTCTCTGTGCTCACGTTCCCTCCGGACACAAGCCTGAGCTTTAGGCAAAGCAACCGTGCATGTCTCATGCACACGTGTGTGTGTGTGTGTGTGTGTGTGTGTGTATGCGTGTGGGTGTGGGTGTGGGTGTGTGTGTGCGTGTGTGTGTGGAGCACACTTTAGGTCCACATCACTGAGCAGAGAGCGGGATGCCCCGGGCGTCGGTGACCTGGCCCTCCTGCAGGTTCTTCACCAGCTGGGCCAGCCATCGCTTGGTGGTGGTGTCGTCTTTCAGCACCTGGGCGAACGTGTTGTCCTTCAGCTGGTCGGGCAGACACTGCCGCAGGGCTTCTCTGGCTCTGAGGCAGGAGGGGGACGGCGCCACACATCAGTGTTGGTACAGTGGTCGTCTGACCGTACTACGTGGTTGATCATGACGATTAGGCGGAAAGAACGTCTAGGGTTTGGGGCCGTTCGTACCGTCGGTAGTCTACCGTTAGGTGTTGTGAAGCAAGATGCCTTGATCACAACCTCTGCTAATTGAGATGACAATGTCATATTTTGAAGATTAACTATATGCATGTCAATTTACATTTACCAGACGCTTTTATCCAAAGCGACTAACAATAAGTAAAGCAAGTCAATTAAATAACTATTTATCCTAAGATAATGGAAACAGTAGTCGTACTCTACTGCGTTGGTGAGTCATTCATGACTAATGTGTGTCCGATTTAACATCTGTGATACGACACCTCCTAGTGGCTCAACAGAGATGTCAACTGAACCAACAGAAATAGATCAAAACAAATAGGAACTAGAAAAGCACTCAGAGACCGCAGACCTCCGCCAAGGCAGACAGCGAGTGTTGTAACCAGTGATAGCGTGTACGGATCACCCCCAAAATATAATCACTTGTCCCTGTCATCCAAATCCGCCCACAACTTTTCGAGTTATGGTGCCAACAGACAGACTAACAAACAAACTCTGGCGAAAACATTACCTCCTTTGCAGAGGTAATAAAAACAACTACTACAAGAGGGCTTGTACCTGAGGTTATCAGAGAGGCGGAGGTAGCAGCGGACCACATGTTTCAGCAGGCGGGCGGAAGGCTCTTTGGAGAGCTGCAGAACCATCTTCCCCTGAGAGAGACACAGACGACTCAAGTCAAAGCCGCATTGATGAAGAATTCACCGAGATTCACTTATTGGTCTCGAAATAAACATAGCAAATTAAAATCATACATTAGTGTTTTTTGTGTGAATACATGTGTACATGTATTCTATTCTACTGCATATCTGATTATTTTATCATTTGTGGCAATTATTAGCCATTTTCTTTATTATGTGATGAAATGAAGGTTGAATAAGGAACCATCTATCTCCACCTAAAGGAGAATGCAATGTAGAAGATGGATAATATAATTAAGCCAATTCGGTCTAACTCCAAGTAATTGTACTTACAAGGATCATGGCCACATGGGAGAAGCGCTCGTAGGTCTGGCATATGTATGCCAATCCAGTATCATCTAATAGAATCTTCTGCAGGATGAACGTAGCGACCTGCCAAGCACAAAGCATAGACCAATGATGAGATAAACAAAGACACAAATTTGATTATATCCCATGCATTTTGTGTTACCCTGATGAACTTGTTAAACAGTTAAGCTTACTGTTTTTGACAGTTCACTGCCAGACTCCATGATGCGCAGACAAAGTGGGATTATTTCAGTTGTTAGGAGGAAGTTGATCACTTCCTGTTCATCTGTTTTGACCAAGGCACCTGAAAGCGAAGGCAGGAAGAGTTTTACCTTCAGACTAATAACCATTTTACTGTTCAGTCATTTAGCAGGTTTAGACATCTTACTCAAGGAAGCCTAGAGGGAGGTTAGGCTGCAGACATTGAGGATAGATTCTCAGATCCCTACCCCCTTATAACTACACTCCACTGGCCTCAGTATCAAGAGTTAATCTAAGGGGTGTTTATCGGAGTCCATGCAGACAGAAAATCCATAGTACCCTTTTTGGATGTATGCAGAGGTATGCTATGACACCAAGCCTCAACTAATGTAAACCAAGAAGAACCCCCCCCGCCCCCATTTCATTTGATGAACAGTAAGTGTTGTTCAGACTGAGACCGGGCCTCACCAATGACTCCCAGGCTGGTGAGTCTCAGGTACTCGAAGGGCCGCGTTTTGCTCACGGTGTGCAGGAAAGGGTACAGGAAGAGGGGGATGTGGGCGGCAAGGAAGGCGGACCTGTCGAATCATAGATCATTGATTATATCGAGATCATGGTCATACAATAGGAAAATGACACCACGAGACAGACAATGAATGTAATGTCCAATTAATGTATTCCACCAAGTTGAACACCACAGTGGGGATTATCACACTTAAGTCAGAAGGTATTTTTTTGAACGTCTTTCGTGAGGCGTCTCATTAAACTCTGAGGTATGTAGGGTTAGTCGCAGTGACTAGGGTACAGCTTCATCTTGATATTTGAATCTTTAAAAAACCAAAGCTAGCTGTCAATCACCACTAGGAGTTACTGTTGACAATAGAATTGGAAAAATAAAAAAGCGGACACAGTCGTATACAATTGGCAAGCACAAATACACTTTACCACAAAAATAAGATAAAACATTTCAAAGTATGCTACACAATTGTGTGCAGAACATTCAGAATCAGAGAACTTATTGGATCCTGGCGGAAAATGTACATGTGACAGGTGCTCTGCTCAAGGAAAAACTAAACATTTATAAAATGAACGTATTAAAGCTCCTGGTCTCTGGGTGTTACCTGGTCTCTGGGTGTGAAGCAACACACTGCAGAAGTGCCAGGGCATTGCACACCCTGTTGGATTGGTGGGCCGTGAGCGTAGGCGGGTTAATCGATGGATAGATGTTTACGATTTCCTGTGGACAGAATGATTTTCATTTCAGCTTTTCATTGTGATTAAAATATTCATCAACGTTCGTAAAGTTTTAATAAGATTAGTTGTACATTAATATCCCACATATTAAAAAAACATTGGGTGTGCCAGCAGAAAGTACATTACGAAGTTAAAGGAATAATCAAAAAAGAAAAACATAATAACTAAACAGAAAATACGTCAAACATACTCACACAAAAACTGCGATAATAAATGTAAACAGTATCGACAGCTGAGGTCGTTTATTGACAGCATATGCCACTATAATAAAATAGATTATTGACCATTATGCGAAAATAGCTCCATCCTTCACCTGTAAAAGAGCCGCAATGGTGCCACAGGAGTGCCAGAGCATGGGCGCCAGGTCGGGCACCGACTCCCGCTTCTTGCTGAGCTCCAGCAGAGCGTTCTCCCTGGTCTCCGGGCTGGACAGCTCGTTGATCCACTGGTAGATCTTCTCTCTGTCCACCTGGGCCAGAGCCGTAGTAACAGCCTGGGGAAAAAAAATTATGGGAAAAAAAGGAAGAAAATAAATTAAAAAAATATGTATAACAGTTACAAGTTAAACACAGAGAAGGGTTTCATTGTGACTTTCATTGTTTATACACAATATGATCACACAAAGCCCGCTCTGCGCAGAGCTACACATCACACACACACACCCAGATCTGAAATACAACGTATGGAAATACTCACTGCTCCTGTAGCTAGCATTTTGTGCAATGCCTGGATCTGGTCCCCGGTGTGATGCTGAGAACCTATTGTAAAACAGCGTCTGGAGATCCACCGGTGAAGTAAATATAATCCAACTTTCTCTACTGGCGGCTAGCAGCCAAGCTAACGGCTGTAGCACGCACAAGCTAGCTGCTAAAGCTTACGCCGACTCCCGTCGAGTAATGCCCAAACAATCTAGACCGCATAAGAAATAACTAGTACTCATTACAGTAACTCCAACGGTGGTGTTTGCATATCGTGTGTGGATCATTAGATACCCATTAAAAAAATACCAAGAGATATGAGCAATGACTTTGTTTTAAGACAAGTTAACGTGAAGAGACTATCGCGAGATGTTCTTGAGAATGCCCCTTACGAAAGGGTCATGGTAACGCGAGAAGACCGATTATCTTCTTGTTGGTATTTTACGGTTGTTTGTATCGCAGTTGTTGCATTACCGCCCCCTTTTGACTAAATGTGGTACTTTCTTCTTTACACCCTCATCCCAAAAAGAAAGAGCATCCTCCTATCTCTGCGTCCATAGTCCTTACTGCTACTGCTAGTTATATATTATATAT
>JAOPJL010000089.1:14890001-14900714 GCA_027123545.1 Trisopterus esmarkii | reverse complement strand
GCCGAAAGAGCCGCCTCCGCGACTTTCTGCCCGTGTTGGTGGAGCGAACGGTGGTGGTGCTAAATGTGGTGGGGTTCAAGCAACTTTTTAATATATCCACTTTAGAATCCCACTTTTTGCCCCCCCCCCCCCCCCCGAAATGGCTTGCAAAGTAGGAGCCTGTGACGTATGTGCCGATTGGTGTTACAGGGCTGGTGTTTGGGTCATGTTCCCAGAAGGGCTTTAGGTTTGTCTCCATGTGGCCCAAAAGAAACTGGTGCTACTACAAATGTTTTCAGCCGCCTAACTGAAAAAATGCCCACCGCCCACAATTGACAACCAATCATATATTGTTTGAATTGGAAAGCTAGAATTAGACGGCTGTCATCCACAGATCATTGTTCATTACTCGACATCCAAAAACACACCCCTCATTATAAACTGATTTATCAAACCCACCCCCCCCCGACTAGTTAGTCAATGAACTAATTCCTTTATATGGTCGTTTTCAGCGCGGCGTCGCCATGGAGCAGAGCGACTTCAACGACGACGAGATGCTGGCGGCCGTGCTGGAGATGAGCCGGCAGGAGGCGGCGCTGTCGGCCCCGCTGCCCATGGAGGAGGAGCCCACCAGCAGCCCCGACACCGGCTTTGGGGACACGGACGCCCAGGACCTGGCCTACCACACGGAGCTGCTGGAGGCGGACAACAAACCGGCTGCAGGTAGCAGAGGAGCTCAGTACAACTCCTAACTAACCCGTTACTGTTAACCTGTTAACCATTTACAGAACGGCATCGTTGTTGCAGCCCGACCAGTAAATGTTTTATCCAATTCGCCAATGATGTTCGGATTTATATTGATGCAATTTAGGTGTACAGAATTCAGGCATCATTTTGAATACTAGAGGAAATTTGGTGCTGGTTATTTTTATTTACCCATTTTTATTATTTGTGGTTTTTTATCAAATGTAGTTAGGGTTAGTACTGGTGTAGTTTCTGGTATAGTTGTTTGTTTCTCTACTTCATGAAACAGTTATGTGTATCTAATAATGTATATAACTATGTTGTTACGTATATTCAGTGAATTTAACTTGAACAATTAGCATCTGCTGCAGTTCATTAAAGAATTTCCCTGATTAAATCATAAGACAAAATCGACTAATTAGCTCAGAACTTCTTTAAAGTCAGACTTCCATCGAACTAACCCAAATGTTTTCTGTAGACGCTTTGGACTCCCTGGACCTGACCATGGACGAGAACAAGGAGAACCAGACCCCGGACAGCGCCCAGCAGGGGGAGCTGGACTGGGTCCAGCAGTACAGTCTGGACCAGGAGAGGGAGGAGCAAGAGCTGCAGCAGGCCCTGGCCCAGAGCCTCCAGGAACACGTAAGACATGAGCCCTGCCCGCGCTGACCAGAGCCTCACCACACTGGGCACTGATCCCTTTGAGTTTAGGTGCACTCGCTTTCAGTCTGTTGATCAAACCTGGAATGGAAAATGCCATTGGCAATGTTGTTGGTCATGCGTGACAGGAAATGTAGAAATGTGACCAGGATTAAAGTTAAAGGTCCCATGACATGCAACCAGGTGGGGTGTGGTTAGCCGCCACACGCCGTTTTGAAAACGGGTCCGTTATGACATCACAGGTGGGCGTGTCCACCTAGATGTGTGTGTGCTGGATAGATGGTTCTACCAGTGGACTGTAGCGAAACGTTGCTCGTCCATCCGTCACACATCTAGGTTCAAAACGGCGTGTGACGACTCCCATCACATCACACCACACCTGGTGGCAAGTCACGGGACCTTTAACATAGCACGGGTGAACATGTGCTGGCCGTTTCTTACAAAGTGTCGCCATCTGAGCACGATCACGACCAGTGGTTGCGGCCCGTGACCCTTTCGTGTCTGTAAGCCGGTGCCTTGTGATTCTCTCACCCAGGAGGCCCAGGAGCTCAGGGAGGACGATGACCTGAAGAGGGCCACGGAGCTCAGCCTACAGGGTGAGGCCCAAACCATCTCCGGTCTGGCTGGCTGTCGGTCGGCACCGCCGAACCTCAGAAGCAGACTGTGGCTTGTTATTTGATCAGGAAATTTTGAATTTGAATTTTTTAATTTTGAATTTTTTTTTATTTAACTAAATATTTGTCGATTGTATAAAGGGTAGGGCAGTCCAGGGGTCAGGGTGTTTGACTCCCAGCCCAAAGGTCCCGTGTTCAGTCCCACGTGCCACGGCCTGCTGTATATGTATGCCCCCTTGAGCGAGACGCCCTCACCTCACCACCTTTTACCTCACCATTGTCTTTGTTGTTAAACCAAAAAAAAAACTACTTAATAGTTACAACACTGTTTAAAAAAAAAAAAAAAACAGGACTCCTTCATGGCTTCCATGGGTTCCACCCCAGCGGCTCCGTAACGAGTCCCCGCGTGTTGTCCTCCTCCTGCAGAGTTCAACAGCACCCTGCCAGAGCTGCCCTGTTCAGACGAGGACTCGGGCAACGAGGACGTGCTGGACATGGAGTACTCGGAGGCCGAGGCCGAGGACCTCAAGAAGAACGCCGAGGTACTGGCCCCAGGGGTCACTTCTGTTCATAAAGGCTCCTCCTTTCACCCACCAGGTGGGACGGTCAGTGGTCCCCAACCTCTTGGCCCGTGGCCCCTCTCCTTTTCAGACCAAATTCATGCAACCCCAACAAATTTGTGTTGTGCATCTGATCTGCTTCCACAAACATCGTTTTAACCCACTCAACATGACCACATAGGTCTGTTGTGGCTGTGGTTAATTCATCAGTTGAAATACGCAGGGCCTTTCAAAGAAATGCATTTATTTGTTGTCAGACATTCCAGGTTCACTGCTTGTTTGTTGAAACTAAATAAATGCTTCATTCCCACAGGGTGGACATCTAGCCAACTCATTTAGACTCATCAGTGTCGTCAGTCACATAGGGAGCAGCTCCTCCTCTGGTGAGTGTGTGTTACTGCACCGCTTGGAGCCAGTGCATGGAAGATACTGTTGCGTTGTCACTTAAAAGCTGTAAAGTACGTTGGCCCTGAACTGAAAGTCACAACAACAAATGGGAAACCGCTACGAAAGAAGAAACGACAAATCAGACCATGACCACAATTAGGAAAACATGACATCAAATCCAACCTTTGTGTTGACCAATGGAAAATGCTGTCATTCCTCTTTAAAGGGACAGACAATGCGGCCAATTAGTGACCTTCTCTGGTAGCATTTAGTAGTGAGTCGTGTTTTCCGATATCTCCGATTATTTGTAATTTCTGTTTTGACTTTGTGATTCCCGATTTTGTTGTTTTTCACTTCACGGTCACCGTAGTAAAGTACAATGACAATTGTATGTCCTTCGTTAGGTCAAGTAAACTCAAAGGTTGTTGCTGCAGCAGCTTTATATCAGCAAATGTAGCCCTAAATCACTTCACGTTGTGGAGATGAATGTGTTTAGTAAATTGGTATCCTCAGTTAATTGAAAGTAGTCTTAGTATAACTGACCGGCCAATTAACCACTACAGCAAATCAAGTGTAAATGCGTTCAGTGTTTGATTTGATTCTCGCCCACCAGGTCACTACATCAGCGATGTGTTCGACATGAAGAAGCAGTCGTGGCTGACCTACAACGACCTGGACGTCTCTCGCACGCAAGAGTCGGCTGTCCAGCGCGACCGAGACCGCAGTGGCTACATCTTCTTCTACATGCAGAAGTGAGTGTTCCCTCTCAACCTGACACCTACTACCCCCCAACTTGCCTGTATTAAAAAGGAAATGTTGCATTGGATAAGTCTGGCTAAATCTGAATTCTAAGGTCATGTTGTGCCTTTGAGTAAGGATAATGTTCTGTTATTCTGAGACAGTGCAGCTGCTGTAGGAGGTTGTATTTTGTATTCAGCTTTGGTGTGAGACCGCTGTAACTCACCGTTTAATATACAAACAATTTTAAGAATATTAATGTAACATCCAAACATTTGGTGTCCAGATTTGGTTGCAGCACTGGCTTATCATTGCATAAAGATTTGAACGCTTCCTGTCTTTCAGGGAAGTGTTTGAGGAGCTGTCTGAAATGGACAAATCGAGCGCCAACATCACGGTCGACGCGGGGAGGAACGTTCTCCAACCGCTCTGAGCCGCTCCGCCTTCCGGCTCCCCCCCTCTGTCCTTCAGTCCCCCCCCCCCGGCTGTCGGGGGACGTTGGGGTATGAGCCTGTGACCATCCCTCCTGTCCTACGCCAGTCTGAAGGAACTTGAGTACTACTGATCACCCTTGTTCTCCAGGCACTCCCCATCCTCTAGAGCCCCCCGACGTCGAGACCCCGTGGGCAGGGCTCGGCCCTCACTCGCTACCCCCACTCACCGCCAGTGGAGAGGCAGTTGTAAACATTTGTACTTTGAGCTACGTTTTTTGCCTCTACATTAGGGCAGTATCTTTTCTTTGCTATGATTTTATTGAATGACTCTTTTGTAATATACTTTTTGTTTTCTCTTTCTGTCTCTTCTATCGTCTGAACGTGTGGTTCATTCGTCACTTCATAGCAAACGTTTAGACACAAGATGGTGCTGGTCCTTCCCTGGGTTGAATCTTTGCCCCGCCCCCAACCTTTTCCTTTTTTTTTTTTTTTGGATTTTCCTGTATGAAACATTAAATAAAGATATATATTCTATGTTGGAGTATAAGCTACTTTAGAGCTAGAAGGTTGTGTGTTCAGCGGGTATAATATGGTGCAATATTTATGTTATCATCCACTGTGTGTGTGTGCGTGCGTGCGTGTGCGCGTGTGTGGTTTTTCGATGCTTTACCGTCTTATTCATGTTTTGAGAATATGAATTTCAAAAGGCTCCATCGTGTAAAAAAAATGTATCTGCCGTTTTATGAGCGCTGTTCTTGGGGACTATTCTCCCAGTAGCCCTCCCTCCTAAGTATAGTATCATTTTTTTTCTTCTTTGAAATATAAATGTATGCAAAGCTTTACTCTGAAAGGTGTGCGACCACTGTTGTGTGGAATGTGTTTGTTGAACAGCAGCATAGCTCTTCTCTATGCGTTGGAGATGACAGATTTTCTATTTATTGCTACGTAAAAAGGTTTTAAGTTATGGTAGCCATGAGAAATCGATTTAAGAATAGTATTTTACGCTATCCCTACTCAACACTGAATATAAGGATGACAACGCACTAAGTTCTGGGTTTACTCAACCTGGCTTGTCCTCCACAGAGAACAGTACAGTGGTAGGGACCATGAGTGTTGGAAAGTTTCACTTTCTAGTTAATGATTTAGTCTAGCTACAGTAAATTATATTTAACATCCTTTATCTGTGGACGCATCACATTCTTTGCGGGGTGATATTGCTTTCAAACAAACTGGAATCAGTAGATTTCCACAAGTACTCAGACACCAAATAAAAATTGTTTTCATTATTTTGGGCACTCTACAATTAATGAAAAAGGGGGATGTATATTTTCAAGCATCAACCTTTATATGTATGGGATTTCAGCACTGGCGCATTGCTTATATGCAGATGTATTGGAGCTGTTGTACTATCAGTAAGAACCTTACTAATAGCCAATCAACACATTTTCACAACGTCTTGGTTTCACACAGATTCATTTAGCAGTACTGAAACTTTGCACCTTCCCTGTGTTTGAGGTGTGACGTGGGCACAAAACTAGAAATCGCTTTTCTTTTCTACCTGTTCCTACAGTATTTGACTCTTCCTAAAGCAGATTTTAATAAAAGTTTAAACTTACAAAAGGTCTCAATTGCTTTTTTTAATGACTCACAACAAGCAGCACCAAAGGAACAAAATAAACTACCTTTATAAAAAAAACTATTGAGTGTAAAAATGTTTTGTGCATCTGATGGATCCAGGTGAAACAGTTAGTCAGAATGACTCTGACTGCAGGATTATTGGCAGCATATATCGGTGAATGTGACTCTCTCCTCAGGCCGGGTCGGTCGTCAGCTGTCTTGACTGCACTTCTTGGTCAAAGGCTCCAGGCGTTGTCCTGTCAGTCTGTTGTACTCTCCCAGGATGTAGCTTTCCCTCTGAAACATCTAGAAGAAACGCTTGGTGTCAACTACTCGCACGGTTGTGCTCGATCAGTTCAAGCTGAGTTAATACTCTATTAATATACTATTAATAGCTTATAGTGCATACTGAAAGGCTGTGAGTATGTTGTAGAAAATAAATGGTTGCATGGCAAGAGATCACATGTGAATGCGTTGCCATCAGAGCCCTTGACCGTACTGGTCAAATAAAGAAAATTGAATTTAAAGTCTTGTAGACTTTAAGTACTTCTTTGTACTTGTTCTTTGTCACCTGTTTTGAGAGTTATATTTGTCACCATTATCCTCCAAAAATGACGATGGTCAGTTTCCACAAATATAAAACTAGTAACAACGACCACGTACCTCAGCCCATTCTTCCTCCGTCTCGTGTCTATAGCCCAGCAGATGGCAGATGCCATGTGCAGTGACAACCTGGGACACAACACATCATTTGTCATGTTACGGTTGATTCATCGGGGTGATCCGATAGGGTGAGGTTTTACTGGGCAGCTACTCACTGTGAGAGTACTATGCAGATCCATTGAGTCTTCCTGGCACTGTTTCATCAGATATTCAACCCCTAGGAAAATGTCGCCCAGGTTTAGTTCGTCTCTATGCAGCGGGCACGGCAGCTTACCCGGTCGCAGCTCCTGAAACAGACAGTTGCTCGGTTGAAGATTTCATTTTTATCAAATGTGATTTAACTTCAAAGCAATAGTATCATTGCAAATCGACACTGAAATTATAAAAAAAAATTTCAAAAACTAATACCTCATTGATAAATAAGAATTATTATTTTATGTTAGAGCTCAAAGGTGTACACCATATGAAGTCTCTTCAGGAAACCTCATAACAAACTAGGTTAATGTGTCAATGTGTAATAGTGTAATATGCATTGATGAAGCGGTTTATATGATAGAACATACCTCGTGGAATGGAAATGAAAGCACGTCGGTAGGTGTATTTACTTTCCTATAGGTTTTATTAATCTGCTGAATCCTTCGGTTGTCCACGCAGATGATGCCCAGGTCAAACTTCTGGACGCCCAGTATGTGTCTCAGAGTGTCCACATCCCTCCGTAACCGGGCGCGCCTCAGTGGCACCACCTTCTGGAGATTCCGAAGAACTACACCCATTCCGATTCAAGCCTAAGGAAAATCCTTGGAAACCCAACTAAATTATAATATATAAATTCGACGTGGAAAGATGGGAAATGATGTCCAACTCAAATCGTTCGCGGGGTGAGGGGATTGTGTGTTGAAGGGAGGCAGTATTCAAGGTGACACTTCAACAGGTAGAAGACAGCTCCTGAGTAGAAACGCTGTGGACTTTGATGACTTATAACTTCATCAGGCATCGCAGAAAAATAAATATAATGTGAAGGTAAGATGAATAAGCCTACTCACTGGTGCAGTCTTTTAGGTGCGGTGTTACTTTGAATGGGAGACCGAGGTGGTCGGAAACAAATACACGACGGACCGCAGCGAGCTCGGTGCGTTCCAGGGCTTCACCGCCACCCAGTGGTCCGGAGGGTAAACCTAAGTTCCTACCCCTCAATCCCTGTTTATCAACCGTCCTACCCTTCACTTTCTATTTAAGAACCCTTCTTACCCTTCACACTCTATTTCATAACGATTTGAACCCCTCAAATGATTTAATATAATTAATAATTGAACCCTGTATTACCCCGGTGTTATTGTTATTTGATTTTGTTTTTATAGTGAGGTATTTCAAGTAATTAAAACGGGGATGTTCTAGATTATTTATTTAATGCATGATTCCAATATAATGATGATCGGTAGTATTGGTACCATAGATATATATAGAACACTATGCGTTCTATATATATCTATGATTGGTAGGGGGATCGGGTTTGTGGCGGGGAGTGAAATGCGGGGACACCGACGGAACCGGAAGTCTCCCGTGTTGTGAGCTGAACCTGACGGAGCCTCCGAAGAATGATCTCCTTCTAAACTATATAAACGTAAGCTTTTTAAAGCTATGACATTTTGGTTTTGTGTATAAATTCCAACTCGTACTTCTTATAGCTGTTGATATTTTAGATCGTTTTTAACTTTGAACTTTTTAACTTGTTTGGCTTTAGCATTCTGCTAGCGACAAGTTCACTCAACGTTTACTGTCTAGTCAATCTTTCGTGATAAAATTTGTTATTTTATTGTTATAGGATGCTGCACTGAGAACCACGCTTCGGGGAAACCGGGGGGCATCCGCCTTGCTTGTGTGTCTGAGGACTGCAGTCATTTGCTGCCATTAGGATCATGAATCAAAATAATATGTTTGGGAGTTCGCAAGGGGGCGCCTTCCAAGCCCCCAACAACACCAGCAAGCCGCCCGGCCTCTTCCAGGCCTTTGGACAGCCGAGCACCGCGCAGAGCCAGCCTCAGCCTATGGCTTTTTTCCAGTCGTCCACGTTTGGGCAGACCCCAAATTTAAACCAGGCGCCCAGTTCCATGTTTGGACAGACACCGGCTTTTGGACAGCCATCTGTATTCGGGCAGTCCTCAGGGCAGCCGGCGCCAATGAGCCAGGCTCCATCTTTCGGACAGGCAGCTGTGGGACAGAGCAGCTCAGGGTTTAGCACCAGTTCCACTCCAGCTTTTGGACAGACAAGTGGATCCAGCCAAGCTTGGTTCGGGTCGACGCCAGCGTTTGGCCAGTCGTCTACATTTGGTCAGACTCCAGGGTTTTCCCAGCCGCCCCCCAGCTTCGGCTTGACGTCGGCTACTGCCCCAACCAATACGCTGGTCTCCTCCCAGCCGGCTGGCTTTGGACAGTCAGCCTTCGGTCAGCCCTCCACCGCTGTGACCGCCAGCACATTCAGTACAGTCCAGGGTGTAGCCCAGCAACCTAAAGGCTTCGGATCTACTGACTTCAGTTTCAAGCCTGCCAATGATGCTTTGTTCAAGCCCATTTTCAACGCTAGCCCAGAAACGACCAATCCCCTTGCCAACACAGGGCCGGCTCAGACCTTTGGAGCCATGCTCTCCCAGACCACTGCCAGCACCATGGAGAGCAGTAGCGTAGCCACCACCACTGGAGCCACCGGCTTCTCTCTGCTGACTGGAGCCAAGAGTGGCACCCTTGGGTTTAGCTTCTCCCAACCCACCGCAGCTCCCTCCATCCAGGCTCACAAAGACCCGATGACCACCGACGCCAGCGGCGACTCCACCGGCGCCTTAAAGTTCACCTTCTCTCAGCCGGCCTCCCCCTCCAGCACAACCACCGCAGTCACCACCTCCACCGCCACGGCCCAGCCCACCACCCCTTCCTCCTTCAGCTTCTCGGCCAAAGTCCTCCAGCCCCAGGCGGCCACCTTGTTCGGCGGTGCCGTCTTCGGCCAGGCTTCGGCGTTCGGCGAACCCAAAGCCAAAGCGGAGCCCGCCGCCGCGGACGCCGGTAGGGGAGCGGAGCAGGGCGGCGCGCTGGAGACCAACGTCTTCTCGCGGCTGGGGAAAGGCACCAAGCGAAAGGAGGACCCAGAACCGCGGTCCGCCTCGGCCTCCGAGAAGCTGCTGACGGAGGACCAGAGCGCCGCGACGGCGGGGGACTCGAGACACCCGCCCAAGAGGGCGCTGCTGAGGTCCCGTGGCCCAGCCGCGGGGCTCTTCGGCCGGGCAATGAGCGGGCTGATGAAGAAGCCGCCGGGCGGCGGCGGCGGCGCCAGGAGAGAGGATGGTCAGCAGCAGGCGTCCGAGAGGGGGGAGGGGGGGAGCGGCGAAGGCCCAGTGCAGGCTGCCCTTCAGGGGGCTGCTCCGCCCCGGTCTCAAGCCCCCATCCGGGAGGTGCTGGAGAAGGCTGGGGACTCCGGTGAGCTGTTTGGGTTCTCTTTTAAATGGGATGTATTATACCACCAGGTGTGAGTGTAGTGAGCCATTACAAGCCATTTTGAAAATGTGCTGCTTCTGACATCACACGTGGGTGTGTCCACCGAGATGTATGATGGATAGATTATAAACGTTTGCTACAGTCCACCGGGTAGGCTGGTAGACTGATCTATCCAGCACACATCTAGGTGGACACGCCCACATGTGATGTCAGAAGCGGCACATTTTCAAAATGGCTTGTAATGGCTAATCACACTCACACACATTGGTTGTGTTCAATTGGATATATGGATTTTTTTATGGTGCCAGTCTTGTTCTTCTTGTCTAAGTGTTTCTTGGGCTTTGGGTTAACTTGATTGACATTGGAGAGGTTTATATATACAGCACATAAATCAATTTTTTAATGTACTGTACTGCCACTGTGAGATTGTACCTTCTTAGTAACCCGTATTTCAACCCCGCTCCAGATTCAGCCAAGACCCCAGAGCCGGAGGCGGAGGCGGAGGCGGAGCCTGAACAGGTCACGCCCGCTCGTCGCACGCGCCGCAGCGAGAGCTCGGAGAGCGGCTCGGGCATGTCCCCGACGGACTGCACCGCCTTCCAGTGTAAGAATGTCCCCCCCGCGCTCAACAAGAAGGAGGTGATGGAGAAGCACTTTGGCCGCTTCGGGAAGGTCCGCAGAGTGTTCTGTCGCCCCAACAAGAACCTGGCCATCATTCATTTCCAGGACCATGTGAGTCTGGGGGGGGGGGGGGGCCGGGTGTCGGCGATTCTGTAAGGTTTCGTTACTGTTTGGTTTATGGTATAAATGATTTATTGAAGTAAACCAGGGGTA
>JAOPJL010000089.1:14864486-14877830 GCA_027123545.1 Trisopterus esmarkii | reverse complement strand
GTGTGTGTGTGTGTGTGTGTGTGTGTGTGTGTGTGTGTGTGTGTGTGTGTGTGTGTGTGTGTGTGTGTTGCAGTGAGGCTGTGTGGGCTCCGTTGGACTTGCCGGGGTTGGTGACGGACAACATCCCAAACCCCCCTGAGAGAATATTCTGGAAGGCCACCCTGCTGTTGCCCAGCGACCACGAGAGTGTCGCTAGCCTGGCTGACCGGTGAGTAGCTCGATAAGCAGCAATTCCATCAGATTAATGGACTTCATCTGTTACGGTCTGAAACAAACGGGACATTGGAACATTGACCTCATTGGTCCAAACTTTCATGGGATTTTCTTTGCGTGAAATGAGGCGATGTTGCAGACCGCTATGTTTCCGAAACATGAATCACTAGTCCTCCTTACGTTACAAACAGGCCAACCGGACGCCTCGCCTCTAAATGGTTTTGGGTTGGGCAGACGTTGGGTGTCTGATAAATGGCTCAGCAATGTGTCCGTGTGTCAGCGCACAACGTCTTGAGACTGTCCCGCCGCCGGCTCCTCCTCCTCTACAGGGTGCTCTCTGATTGGCTGGAGGTGAAACTGGGCGGTGGCGAGGGGTCTCGGGTCAAAGAGAAGCAGGTGGACGGGACGCTGCAGACGCTGTGTGTCACCAACGCGCTCCAGGAGGTCGGAGAGCGAGAGCACAAGGTCCACCTCAGCATCAAGGTAGGCTCCCTTCTTGGTTCCGTCTTGGCTCTGAGCGCAGGCTGGGTGGGTGGGGGAACTGAATGCAGAATTCCACAATCGGTTCTCCCACCCAGCTAGCTTTTAGAACCAAGGTGGTTAATAGGAGAATAAGGCCCATACAACAGGAGAAATGCAAAGTAATAAGCTTTTAACATATACAAATAAAATGCTTGTAAACTGTCACTGCATAAATATCCTAGCATGGGTATGCATAACTGACAAATGTGATGGATATTCTTTAATCACTCATGCTTTTAATTTACCCCTTTCGTTTTTTCTCTTTTGTTTATCCACCACTTTTATTTTCCCGTGCCTCCGTCACTCTTTCCCCCCCCCCCCCCCCAGGTGTCCCGTGGCCCTCTGAGCGATGAGGGATTCTCCCAGATGGAGGAGAGCAGTGAGCTCCAGGGCACGGGGGCTCTGCTGCTGCTGCTCCCCGCCCTGCCCAGCCCCGTGGACGGGCAGGACGACCAGGACGTCCCCCTGCTCTCGGCCCTGCTGCAGCTCAAACAGCTCCAGCAGGCCAGCGCGTGGCACAGCCCACTGCCGCTGGTCATACTGGTGCCGGGGGCCCAGCACCACATCACCAGTGAAACGCACAATCTGGAAGAAGGTAGATGTCCTGTAGTGGGACATTTTGAAATGGAGCTTATAAGACGTCTTGATCTTTAACCTTTAAACCTTGATGACCTCTGCTACTGTGCTGTAAATCTGCTGTCTTAATCCTTTTAATTTATTTTTTTTGGTTAAATATATACATTTAGTCCTTCTTATTTGATGTGAAGTAATAATAACTAATACAATTTATGAAGCGCTTTACGTTCAGGAAATCTCAAATTACAGGGCTAAAACAACATGCAAGTAAAGCTAAATCAATACAATGCAACTAGCTAACTAACTAGAAGCTTGCTTGAAGCTTAATAGAAGCTAACTAGAACCAAACCTTCCCACATGTGAAGGTCTTTAGGTGTATGAATTGAGAATAAACGGTCGCTGACCTCTGGTTGTGGGTGGTCTCTCCCTCAGCTCTGATGTTGCAGACCCTGGTGGAGGAGGGCCTGATCTCTGAACACATGTTCTACCACATCCCGGAGAGCACCAGCGACATTCAGGCCTCCCACCAGGTACCCCTCACACACAGTCAATGATCCGCCTCAAACACGTTGAAAAGATCTTTTAGATTGGAAAGCATTATGGTCTTCATAGTTCTTTTACCCTTAGCGAGACGTTATTCATAATTGAATCAAATAAAACTGTCCTCACTTTATCTATTAATAAGTCTACGTAAATTATACATTTTCTTAAATGTGCCTTTCCTGGTTAGACAATAAATTAGGCTCTCTCCCTCTCGGGGGGGCCCTTCAATACCGTTTCCCCCCTGGACCCTAACCCCCTGTGATCCCGTCCCCCCCCAGCTGACCCAGGCCATACGCTGGCTCGTGGCCCGCACCCCCGCGCCCCGCCCCCTCTCCTGCCAGACTCTAGTCCAGTTCGTGGAGGCGGGCCTCAGCCGCCACTTCAGCGACCGCCTGCAGGCCCAGCGGCGGGAGCGGGCCTCGGCGGGCCTGCCCTCCCTGGACCCGGCGCCGGTGGTCTGCCTGTACAACGCCGTGCTGGCCCACCTGGCGGACGCCGTGTCCTCCCCCGAGCTGCTGGGCCTCTCCTGGCCCCCGGGGGAGTTCTCCCTGCCGGACACCCGCCGCCTGGTGCCCCACCTGGGCTGGAACTCGGCCCAGCAGCTGGCCTGGCTGCGCAGCGCCGTGCTGGGCCTGAGCATCCCCGACTGGGACACGCCGTCTGCTACCGGTGAGCACTGAGGCGGGCGGGTACCGGAAAGCCTCCACCAAATAGCATTTACTCCAATTACATTACATTCCACGTACAATTTCTACTACTGTCCGGCTCTGTTACACACACTCACCTCCCGCCTTGGATTAATAACCTTTGTCTTCTCTTACTTCTCATCTCGCAGCCGGCTGGTCCCAGCTGCACTCCTCCGTCCTCCGCTACGCCTCCCAGATCCCCGGGACCCCCCACGGCCGGCCCCTCCTCGTGTCCCGGCTGGAGAACCTCCTAGAGAGAGTCCGCCAGCAGCACTACCACCCGGGCCCCGCCGCCCACCGCCACCGCCGCTCGTCGCCCCGCCGCATGTCCTGGGGGGGTCGGGACGACCGCCACGGGCCTGGCTACGACCAGGTCCCCTGGGACGACCTGCTGGTGCTGTGCATCGACCACAGGCTGAAGGACTGGCCCAGCCCCGACCTGCCCGTCTGCGAGGGTGCGTTCCCCGTGTTCGAAACCCTAATGTCCACGGTCTTCCTGGACACATCCTGGATCAAGCCCGACCCCTATCTGCTGAAGACGTTGTTGTTCTAAGAAGAAAGTACTCTGTTGAGACTGTAAAATCCAGGGGGGCGTGAGAACAAGCACAGCGTGTGTCTCATGTTATCTTCTGGGTGTGGTTTTTTGTTTTGTGTGTGGGATCAGATGCGGTGACGGAGGACGGAGAGGTGCTGGTGTTCTTCCTCACCGAGTCCCTGAAGACCTTCGATCCCCCGGAGGAGTGGACCCAGGCGGTCCTAACCACACACCGGCAGAAACTGCTGCAGACGGAAGGGTGAGATGAACACGCGCTCAACCACATAATCCCCATTTACTTCTCTAGGTCTGCGTTTTAGATTATTTTAACTATTTGAGGAACAGTCATTTGAAAAATGCACCACCATCTGCTATTCTGGATCTGTCTTCGTTTTTTTTTTTTTATAGTTCTTAGTGGTTCTTCTTCTATGATATTCAGCCTTAATTCTGACCGCATTGCCATGATATCACACCCGCACACGTGCTGGTAGCTGATGAGCCAAGCATATTTTAATATCTCTGTGTGGTTTCAGAGACTCAAACCAATCCTCCGTCCTCTTCCTTCCACTAGGGGCTGCGAGGCCAGCGAGGGGGCCCCCAGCTCTCTGTCCCTCAGACAGAGGCTGTTTGACTGCCTGGGTGCGCCCCAGCCAACCCCCTCCTCCACCCCCAGCCTGGACATCACCCACACCTCCTCAGCCCAGGAGCTGCTGCCTGGCCTGGTGCTCCGCGGTCTGGAGGAGGAGAAGGCCCACAGCCTGAGGTAGGGACCCTACCTCTACCCTACCTTTATGGTAGGGTAGAGGTAGTTATTATTGAAATCACTACCCTACCTTTATGGTAGGGTAGAGGTAGGGTCCCTACCTCTACCCTACCCTTTATTTAGGCCTCTGTATGATTACGATCTTGAGTCGAGGTGAACTTTTTTGTAACTCATTGTACATCTAAATATATATTGGCTTGTCTGTCTGTCTGTCTGTCTGTCTGTCTGCAGGAGCATTGAGCAGCTGAAGCGCTGGTTGAACTCAGACCCCCCGGAGAGCCTGTCCATGCCTCTGTTCGTACCCTCCTCCACCCTGCTCTCTGTCCCCCCCCACGCCGTGTCCTCCAGCAAGGCCAGATCATCGAGAGCCCCGCTCACAAAGGTACAACCGTCCTACATTCATCTAAAATGTGATTTCAATAATAACTCAAGGTAAACGGGGTTGGGGTGGTCAAGTGCAGTGGTTCCAAAACCAAGTCGTCATCAAAGCATTTTGCGTACCAACTCGTAAGCATACGGTAAAAAGTAGATAAATGCACATGCAGGGGCTGAGCGTGCCATGGGTGCCGTGGTAACGTGGGGAACATTGGAAGGAAAAGGCCAGCATGCGGCCATGTTTTCATTCAGACAACATAATTAACACAAACCCTAAATAGAATAGAAACCTAAATAGTCAGTAAAATTGCTAAAAAAGCCTACAAATAAATAAAAAGTTATTTGTACAGTTTATCATGGTGAGTTTGTCATGGTGACCAGCAGTCTGTCGTACTTCGTATTTCAGAAAGCCAAGTCCTCGGAGGACTGTACTGCGGACGAGGGACCGGGTCATACCCGCTCCCCCCCGGTAACCATGGCGCAGAGGCTCCGGGACATCCAGCGGCAGATCCTAGGGAGCCAGGAGGAGGAGCTGGCCTGCAGGCTGAGGCTCGACAACATGCTGGGCATCGTGGACGACTGATCACATGACCCACACTGCCTCGTGTCATGTGACCCAGCAGCTGGTGTTCTGCCACACCACCACCAACTGCCCCCAAGGGACGGGGGGAAAGGGAAGCTGTGGTCAAGAATGTCGGGACTCTTTTGGAAATGTCAGTTGTTGTTTTTCTTTCCTCTTGAGATGCCAAGTGTGTTTTAATTTGTTTTAAATTTGCGAAGTCTTATTGGAAGGAAGAAATTTCCTCCAATAGCCGGTTTTTTTTCTTCCCGTTTTTTTACTTCCCGGCAATTAGTAAAACCGTTTCAATGTTTTTTTTGTGTATATATTTTTGCTTTCTGCGTGTCGTCGTCTGTGAAATGAGAACATGCTGTTCTGAGAGATGTTTTATAAACGTATGTGTCTTTCATGTTTTTCTGGAATTGGATGTATCTAAATAGAGAAATTAGTGAAGAAAGTAACAACTGAAGTGTGCTATTTTTTAAGCATGTATTTTGCTTGTCAGTAATAATAAATACCGTATTTTTTATGCAAGTGTATTTGAATCATTTATAATTCTCGACCAGTTCTCCTGGTCGTCTTGGCGACAGTTGTTATCTAGAAGTGCACTTGTTCAGTGATGAAACCCCATGGTCCGAGGTTATTTACTGGGTAGCCTTTCGAAGCAGTTCATTGGAGGGTTATCAGAAGGACCCACCCCTTTCCCCGCCCAGCAGATTCGTGATTGGCTCGCTAAGCCTCTGCTCATATCTTTCCACTGACAACAAAATCGGAAGGCACTGCATTGCGAAGAGGGAAACGTAGTCCTGAATAGGATCCATGCAATGATTTACGCTCCTCAAAAAACTACATAAAGCTTTCAGTTGTATCGTGGGGGCCGACTCAACCAGGTGGTGAACTAGAAACCTATTAGTTTGACAGGGTATCTGTTCAAAATACTACTGCCCACACCATGACTGAGGGGACGTAAGTATTGTTTTTTTTCTCGTTTAAACAAACTATGTATTTGTTATATTCGTAGTGTTTGTACGTTTACGTCTTTTCTATAAAAAGTGTATATGAAAGACTCAAAGTAGGGCTGAAAGGCTGCACGAGTTGTTATCCTACTTTTGCGTGCTGTTCGTGGTGCTGAAAATGCATATTCGCTACACAAAAGACGCACTTTTAAATAAAACCCCAACTCCGGTAATACAAGTGTTTCTATTACGATTATGATTATATGGCACTCTTTTAAGTACTCAAAAGACCTTACTCACTGAGCCCTCGCATCACCCAATAACCCGGTTCACTGCCTGTACCCCACTCCTTCTCTCCTCAGGCATCTGCGTCGGCGAGGGGGCCCCTACAAGACGGAGCCGGCGACCGACCTGGGCCGTTGGAGGCTGGCCAACGTGGAGGGGAGGCAGACCTGGCGCTATGTGGAGGACCACCAGACCCCCGACAGAGAACAGACCATGCTAGAGGCGCACTCTCTCGGCCTGGACACGGTAAACATTCTTCTGCCAATTATCTCATTTGGTGTCAAAATGTGGTAGCTCGTAGTGATGTCATATCGAGAGGTAAGGTTCAATAGGTAAAAACAATATTTAACAAATAGTTTAATATAGTCTACTGGAATATAGTCTGATCTAATCTTTGAGTCACCCTCAACAACAATAATATATGAGGTAAAAAAACAAGAAGGTGCACGTCAGTTTCTGAGAAGGATTTGACATGGGAGCCTTACTTAGTTCCAAATGCACTGTTCACCTCTATATCGCTAGAACACCCAAACGTCACCACCGAATATCCCCTAAAAACAACAAGATGAATAACAAAACCAACAGCTACCTGCAGCCAAAGCATATAACAGGCTTCGCCAGACCCCAGGATCCTCGCTGATATCGGTATAGCCAACTGGCCGCGGTGGTGGTTTAGCAGTTGTACACATGAACAACATGACCTGCTCCCTTGTTTGCTTTGTTCTTTCTCCTCCGTTTGATCACTGTGTTCCATGGTTGACGGTCAGGGTTTCCTACCTACATGATTTTGTCCAGATTTTGGGTGACACGTGGATGTCCCTCCCACTAGCATGGACCTTTTAGTCAGACATGAGACATAAGTCAAAGAGGCAAGAGCACAATATCCCTCAGACATCTTTTCCAAACATAGCCACAACCCCATAGTCCCGTTCAATAGTATCAACACAGTTATAAACACCAATGTCTCTTCTTTAAACCATTCACTAACCTCATGCAAGGAGGTAAACAAAGTTTTACCAACAAAGTAATGGACATTAGATCCAACATCTCAAATACGGTTTGATGCCTACGACCAACCAGACTTTTAAAGCAGTGTTATGAGGCGGTTGGCCGTTGTCTCCTCGCTATAATAAACAGTATAGCAATAACAGTCCCACCCTGCTTTCAGACCAACTAAAGTTCAGAATCCTATGAAGATTTAACGGAAGCCGTTTGTTGCCGTACCAACAGAGTGGGTTTGTGCGGGCGTCGCCGGCCGTCCACACGGCGGTGGACGCGGCCATGAAGGGGATGGGCTTCTACAGCCTGCTGCAGGCGGAGGACGGCCACTGGGCCGGGGACTACGGGGGGCCCCTCTTCCTGCTGCCAGGTATCACTCGGCCCCCAGGGGTGGCCCTTCACTGAGCCACAGGCGGAGCATGATGTGTGATGTGATGAGTGTGTGTGTGTGCGTGCGTGAAGTGCGTGTGTGAAGTGCGTGCGTGAAGTGCGTGCGTGTGCGTATCATTGACCATGTGTGTGTGTGTGTGTGTGTTGCAGGTCTTCTGATCACCTGCCACGTGGCTCAGATCCCGCTGGCTGAGGCCTGGAGGAAGGAGATGGTGCGGTACCTGCGCTCGGTGCAGCTCCCTGACGGAGGCTGGGGCCTGTGAGTGTTCCTCCGTCGCCACACACACACACACCGTGTACCTGGGTCCACACGCACCGGGTCAGGCAGAGCAATCACACACACAGGCTGCTCAAACCTGTAAGAAGCAGGTTTATGTCATCTCATGTGTTCTTTATTTAGACACATTGAGGGAGGTTTATAAAAGCTTTATGAAGCTATGATTGTTATTTTGAAAAGGAAAGTTGATTAAGACATTTAGGTTAATTGAGCATTGAAGTGTTCTATTAATAAATAGTGGTAGGGGTAAAAATAAAGGGTTATGTTGTATTTGAAAGCTGATTGCAATGCTCTCAATGTGTTTTCGGCGTATCGTGGGTCAAAAGATATGTTTATGTTTTTGTTTTGTGTATTCTTGTGTAGCCACATAGAAGACAAGTCGACCGTGTTCGGCACTGCTCTGAGCTACACTTCGCTAAGGATTCTGGGAGTTCAGCCCGATGACCCAGATATGGTTCGGGCCCGGAACAACCTTCACAGCAAAGGTCAGAGGATAACCCTTAAAAGAACCGTGAATCTTAAGATACTTTATACATGTTTCTGACATGTAATTGTCTTTTATGTTTCTGTGCTCACTGAATCTTTCATAGTAAAAATACTTCAAAAATATGCATTGATATGTATATGATAAAAATATATAGGCCTACTTCATACTACACTTACAGGGCATATATGTAACCGTGTTGTACTGTTCTCAGGTGGTGCTGCAGGGATTCCTTCCTGGGGCAAGTTCTGGTTGGCCATCCTAAATGTCTACAGCTGGGAGGGCATGAACACTCTGCTGCCAGAGATGTGGTGAGTGGATTAAGAACCCACCCTGGCTGCGCCCTATTATACCTATTATACCTACACCCGGATCTTCACCCTATTCTAATCCCTATTCTACTAAAATCTGTTCTACACCCTATTCTCCTACACCCTATTCCTCTAGTTCTCTAGTTGAGTCTCTGCATAGAATAACAAAAAAAAAAAGGTGAAGGGAAGCGTAATATTGACTATTAACATTAATATATATATATATATATATATATATATATAAATGTTTAGATGAATGTAAAAAATATATATATAGATAAAATATATACATTGTAAAACACCAGAAGAAAATGCTTATGCAGGATAATACATGTGTGTGTCAGGCTGTTCCCCACCTGGATGCCGGCCCACCCCTCCACACTGTGGTGTCACTGCCGGCAGGTCTACCTGCCCATGAGCTACTGCTACGCCGTCCGTCTGGCGGCCAAGGTGGACCCACTGGTGCTCAGCCTCCGACAGGTGGGTGCTGGTAGTTTCCACGACCGAACTAAAGGGGGCGCCACACTCAAGGGATTAATGCCTGCAGTCGTAAATTGCGACGGCGTCAATAAATACCACTTTTGTTGTGCTTTACGTAATCAGTTGACTTTCTGCAAATAATGTACATGACCGAGGCTACCTTTGTTGAGTAATATATTCAAAAATAAAGAGGAAACATGCAAAGCAGGGTTTAGCTGATAAGGGTTGAAGATTAAACCTCCAAAGGTGTCAGTTGGCAGGTTTTTAAAAACCTTTTCCTAGTATGGAAAAAGCAACACATTGTCTCTTAGTTATATAATTACATGGACAATTATTATTTCCATCATCAATGAACAATGTAAACTAAAATCTTTAAATTTATTCCTCCCTTTTTTGTCGAAGAAGCACTGCAGGATTTAACCGAGCGTTAGCCCGGGTAAGGGGTTGAACCCAGGTTAGGGTTCTGAACCTCTGGGTCAGAGTTGAACTCTCTGCGTCTCTGTGTTCCTTTAGGAGCTGTACGTCCAGGACTACGACAGCATCAGCTGGCCGGCCCAGCGGAACAACGTAGCAGCCTGCGACATGTACACCCCCCACAGCCGCCTGCTCGACTTCGCCTACAGTACGCGCCTTGCCTATGACCAGAGGTCAGGACACTTAAACAGAGCTTTAAGTGTCCCAGCTTACACCTCTCTTCACTCTCGTCTCCATAATGGAACAAAAGCCCATTAAAAAATATGAATCGATAAATAATTATTAGATGCAACCAAATGATGAAACACTACATCCTACCGCATGAAGCAGGGATGCTGATGTTCCGCGTATGTCTATGCTCATATAACATGTCCTCTAGTCTCAGTTTGGCAACGCTGGCCCGTGTCTGGGTCTGCCGGTGGTGTGTGTGTGTGTGTGTGTGTGTGTGGTTCTAACCGGCTTTTCTAACTCCCCAGTGTTCATGAACGTGTATGAAGCCCACCACAGCACGGGTCTGAGGAGCAAGGCCGTCAAGGAGCTGTACGAACACATCCAGGCAGACGACCGCTTCACCAAGTCCATCAGCATCGGCCCGGTGAGACCGAGGGACTCGACCTCTCCTCCTCTCCTCGCCGTTACATCAATGTACTCTGACTGAATGTCACAAAATGTGTGTACTTTAAGTCTGAAGTCGGTCAAAAGGACACTGCTGTGTGTTTGGGTTCAAACCCCAATGTGTGCGTCCTGCCTTTAGGCATCTAGCTGCTCTGAGCCCTACCTGCTCATTAAGGACCCATCAGAGAATAAGTATGAATGTGATCATCTTCTGTATGAGCATATAGCAAATGCACGACCATGAAGCCTTTTGCTGGTCCCCAGATCTCCAAGACCATCAACATGCTGGTGCGCTGGCACGTGGACGGACCCTCCTCTGCCGCCTTCCAGGAGCACGTGGCCAGGATCCCAGACTACCTCTGGTCAGCCTCCCCCCCTCCCCCATAGAGTCTGGTCTTCATCTACTCCCCTCATAGAGTCTGGTCTCCATCTAGTCCCCCAATAGAGTCTGGTCTCCATCTAATCCCCCTATGGTCTCGTGTTCAACTAGTAATAGAGTCTTGTCATCTAGTCTATTAGTCATTTAGTATAGCCTTAAGACTCGGTCCCGCTAACGCTAACATTGCTATAATGTATGCACTCCAAAAAACGGCTTCCACTTTGACTAAATGTTGGGCCGTTCCACGAAGGTTTAAAAGGGCTAAAACATTGTTTTACCTTTATTTGAAGAGAACTTTACATGATCTTTTCTTTTGCGGTCATCTCTAGGCTAGGATTGGACGGCATGAAAATGCAGGTATGTTTGGAGATCTTTCACAGCTTACAACCATACAGAGCTAAATTAATAACACTGTTGTTACTATAAGTTGTGCTAAGGGTGTGTTGTCTGGCGCAGGGGACCAACGGATCCCAGCTGTGGGACACCTGCTTCGCTGTGCAGGCCTACCTGGAGGTGACGTCCACTCGCGTGGTTTTATCTGTTAACCTTTTCTTTACTACTTGAATGTCATCTCCTTTTAATTTATTGTATCGAATGTTTCGTCTTCACCTTTATTTTGAATTCCTTGTCATCATTTCTGTTCCCCTTCCTTTTTTAGTATTTTTAACAATTTTACAATTGTTCTGTTTTTGTAGTTTCCTGACACTTAGCATCGTTTTCCCGCAAAGTGTGTTTTTGTGTCTCACTGACAAAAAAAAATCTTTGTTTTAATGAAGTCTGATTATGATACACATACATAAATCATTGACATTTTTTTCTTTTCTTTTTCTATATGGTCCTTCAGGCAGGCGGGCAGGACGATCCTAAGCTGGCTAAATGTCTTCAACGTGCTCATCAGTTCCTCACCTTTACACAGGTAATACCACTGTGGGGTCACCACCACTTCATTAAGACTATGAGGAATAAATGGATAAGAATATTATTGAGTGTAAAGCTGAGACGATAATGTTATTTATTTATCTTTTTGTAAAGCATGACAAATTTTGGATTAGCTCATTTGAATTAGATTAAGGCCTTAGATTAAGGTTTGTCAGATCTTCTAACAGTTTATAAACCGGTTGTGTTCCTCTCCAACAGATCCCAGAGGACCCTCCAGAATACCAGAAGTACTACAGACAAATGAACAAGGTAGAGAGAGAGAGAGAGAGAGAGAGAGAGAGAGATAGGCCTGCATGCCACAGGCGTGTGGGTTGAGCTTGCTTGCATCTCAAACCTAGATTGTAATCTTTCATGGTACACACCCCATCAGTGAATCACTGTGAAATCCGGTTATTTTCGGGTTACCCATATTCAGATGGACCATATATATATCGATTTATATCAAAAGTAAATATATTTCAGCAGTCTTACTAGTCTCTCTTATGAAAAGCAAAAAAAAACAACATATCTAGATGTTTCAGAACTGCATTTAGCCTTTCTCTTACAATTGACCCAAACTAACGCTCCAGTGTAAAGCCCCAGACATTTCATTGTATCAGGGCCTTTACTCTCCCTCCTCTCCCCCACCTCCACGTCCTCCCCCTTCTCCCTTCACCTCCTCCTCCTCCTCCTCCCCCACCTCCTCACCCACCAGGGCGGCTTCCCCTTCAGCACGCGGGACTGTGGCTGGATCGTGGCCGACTGCACGGCGGAGGGCCTGAAGTCCCTCATGCTTCTCCAGGAGATGTGCCCCTCCATCCAGAGCCCTGTCCCCCCAAAGAGGCTCTACCAGGCGGTCAACGTGGTGAGCCCCGCTAAGGGGGGGGGGGGGTTTGAATCTCAAAGACTTGAGTATAAATAGATTCAATCTATTTAGTTCATAAAGCAGTGATGCTCGGATCAGAGTGTTCCTGTAGGATTAAGGAAACAATTGGTTGGTTTCTCAACGGAATGTTGTACATTAAAATGACAATTAGTGATAAACATTTAAAATGCAGCAAAACAAGTTCCAATGTGATTTGAGCTCAAGCTTTTCACCCTCTTGCTCCTCATCTACAGGCATGATTCTGGATGGAGACTCCTCCAAGCCTTTCCATTAGTTCTATGCGTTTACTGGAGTGAACTCGTGTTGAACTCTTGTCTCGTCCCCTAGCTCCTCAGCATGAGGAACTCAGACGGAGGTTTTGCAACATATGAAACCAAACGAGGAGGGAAGCTTCTGGAGCTGCTGAACCCATCGGAGGTCTTTGGTGGGTCTAAAGTCGGCCTTGATATTATTAAGTTATCTGTAAGACACTTGGCACAGGAATGGCCATAAGCGACTCTTCTATAGTTAATACCATTGTATTAATGATAAAAAAAAAGATTAATTTGATGATAATAATATTAAGCTATATTTGTATGGCCCTGTCCTAGATGCATAAAGGCACACAATTACATATATTAAAATGAGATTAATCTATTTTCTTTTTTTACATTTTAAAACAAATGTCATATCAATATAATCAATCAGCCTCTAACTGAAATTCTTAAGATGACTAAAGTAGACGGACTTGATCGGTCTACTTTAGATTTTATCCATTGTGGGGCACAGCATAGGTTGCTCAACCTATGTTGACAACATGTTTCCGTTGGTCGCGCCCCTGCTCAGGTGACATCATGATCGACTACACCTACGTAGAGTGCACGTCTGCTGTCATGCAAGCACTCCGACACTTCCAGGCTGTCTACCCTGAGCACCGTACACAGGAAATAAGGTACATACATACGCACACACGCATCACACACACACACTCACGCACCGCACGCACGCACACACACACACACACACACACACACACACACACACACACACACACACACACAAACACACACAAAAACACACACACACACACACACACACACACACACACACACACACACACACACACACACACACACACA
>JAOPJL010000089.1:14851554-14862527 GCA_027123545.1 Trisopterus esmarkii | reverse complement strand
GAAATAAGTTACATACATACCCACACACGCACCACACACACACACACACACACACACACACACACACACACACACACACACGTGATGATGTGTGATGTGTGTTCATGGCTTGAGTGTCCTCCTTCAGGTCCACTCTGAGGGGAGGATTGGAATACTGCAGGAGGCTGCAGAGAGGCGACGGCTCCTGGGAAGGGTGGGCTCAACATTTATTAATCATTGTTTATTGATCTGTAATGATTATTGATCATTTATTGTCCAAAACCTGTTGTCAACAATGTGGATTTTCTTGCACTTTCTCATTACTGTTGAGCAGGTACCTTAATTACCTATCTCTGTTTTCCTTGGATCCCACTTTAGATAAAAGCGTCTGCTGATTGGCCGGTCTAGTATTGAATGGTGTGGGATAGGTCGCGGGGGTAATGTGTGTGTTTTCCCCCAGGTCCTGGGGGGTGTGCTTCACCTATGGAGCCTGGTTTGGCCTGGAGGCCTTCGCCTGTATGGGCCACGTCTACCAGGACGAGTACGAAACATCAAACACTTACCTCAATAAACACAGACACTCGTCTTCCATACAGGAATTATTTCAGTTTATAAAGGCTCTCTCTCTCTCTGTCTCTCTCTCTCTCTCTCTCTCTCTCCCCCCCCCAGGGTGGTCTGCGGGGAGGTGCGGAGGGGCTGTGACTTCCTGCTGCGGCGTCAGATGGAGGACGGAGGGTGGGGGGAGGACTTTGAGTCGTGTGAGCGGCGGCACTACGTCCAGAGCGCCAACTCCCAGATACACAACACCAGCTGGGCTCTGCTGGGACTGATGGCTGTCAGGTAGGGCCCCCATAGCCCACGCACGCACGCACGCACGCACGCACGCACGCACGCACGCACGCACGCACGCACGCTTTTCACAGAGGTTTCATCGACCTTTCATCGACCTTTCATCAACCTTTACACACTCATGCAGGTGTGTTTATTTAATCAACGTGATGATGCATTTCCACCGGAGGGTGCGGGTCGATTCAGTCTGCAAAGGTGCGGCGGGTGGTTGCATTTCCACCGGCAAAAGAGGGTGTGATCCGGACTGAGCCATATTGAGCCGTTGTTGATTGGTTCTTCGGTCTGATGACGGTCTGATGATTCTGCAACTGGGGCCAGATTTTGATAACAAAGTTGCCCAGTTGGTGACGTATTGTTTATATTAGTGACGTGCATGAACATGCTGGAACATGAAAGTTTTACTCAATATAAAAGAATCAACCATCATATCACATACTTACTTACACTATTGATTGATGTTGTAATCGTCTGTTGGCATCGACTTTGCTCAGTTTTAAAAGTTGTGTGCTGGTAAACCAGCTCTAGGTAAGGGCCAGTGTAGCCTTCCATACAGTGGCAATACAAGGTGCTTCTCATAAATAAAAGCAAAAGGATAGTAGGTGATAGGCTACAAGCAAATAAAGGCGTACAATCTTGAAACTGAACCCTCCGAGTTCTGACAGTTTTTTATCAGGTAAAAAAAAACCCTGCTGTGAAGATTTGCACATGAACGGTCGCCGTCGGGAACACGAGTAAGCATGAGCGTCATCACTGACGAGGCGTCTCGTTATTATTACCAGGACTGTGAGTGCGCCCATAATGACAGTGACAGTCTTAAAGGGCTCCCAAAAATGGGTTTTAATTATTATGGAGGTTTAGGATTAAGGATTTTAAGATGTAAGACGTCTAGATTATTATGTACGTTTTGAACGTTTTACATGAGGAATTAAAGACGTAAAATGAGGATTTAGGAATTTAATATTTACGGTGCCTTCCTGACGTGAAGGTACATTTTCTGGAGAGGTGTAGGCAAGCTACAGCCGATGTGGGCTGCACCAGGACGTGGGGAGGGGGCAGACCTCTGGTGGCCATTCTATGATTCTGATAAGATTAGATCTAAATGCTGCCACCTCTGGGATTTTAGCGATTAATATCAGTGTGAACCGGGTGCACCAGGCTTAGTACTTGAACTGCTCTGCTGGTCTGAAGAGGTTGGTCTTTCTCCCGTATCCTGACTTACTCATGAATCACTTGTTCACACAAGCAAACGGACGGTCAAATGGACGGTTGGTCAAAAGCTCATCACCTGACCTCCTTCTCCTAGGCACCCTGACCGAGAGTCCATAGAGAGAGGAATAAAGCTGTTGATTGACAGGCAGCTTCCCAATGGAGATTGGCCACAGGTATGACCCAGTCTTCCCATAGACACTCTTTACACTACACCACACATTCATATTGAACATTAGTGACCACATATAATCAATGATATTCTGCAGTTGTAAGTGCCAGTGTACCATATGATCTTCTCTCTCTCCCTCTCTCTCTCCCCCCCCCCCCTCCAGGAGAACATCTCAGGTGTGTTCAACAAGAGCTGTGCCATCAGCTACACCTCCTACAGGAACGTCTTCCCCGTCTGGGCATTGGGTCGCTTCTCAGCCCTCTACCCCTGCAGCCCCCTGGCCGGGAAGGTCAAGCTGTGACCCCCCCCCGGCGGATAACTGACTACCACCCGTCAACCGACGAGCCTCCAGCTCTCACAGTAGAAACCCCTGAAGGATCTGAAGGGAGGGCTGAAGAGCTGCCCTGGCTGTCCTTGAGGAGGGAACAGGCTTTCATTTTTCGAAACTGACAAGAATGACCAAACATTTCAGACTGAAGCTATACAAACCGCTGCACTCGAGATGTCTGTGTTTACATTCCATCACCCGATGTGAAGGGATTAAGGACTCAATTAAATTAATTAAGTGAATAAATACATGGCAGTGTGTTGTTATCAAACATGTGCAGAAGGAGTGTTTCTTTTCCTGGATTTTTGGTCATCTGTGTTTTTTGTGATCTTCTGTAGTTGTACCGTCAGTGTTATCTCCAGCAGATGGAAAAAATGTATGTGATTTGTGCTCATGGGATAACAACATACTTCAGCTTAAAGTATGTTATTTTCAGATGCACAGAACAAAAAAGTCAGACTGGGAACGCACTTCTGCCATTATATGACAAATCCTAGACACAATTAAAAAGGAGCAGACTGATGATTTGTCTAGCTGCTCAAAGCACTTGATGACAGATCGATGCTGTGAGGGGGGTTGTCCTCCTTGCAGGTACACCACTGGGCACAGGAACAATGCTGGAGAACAGACGGGCTGAGGGTCTGATTAAAGAGATCACTGAGGACCTCTGCTCGCTTATCAGCACATCCCAATCACCTTACCTGGTATGCCTGGTAAAAATAAGGGTTAGAAATGAGTCACTCAATGGTGGAGTAGTGGCAGAAGACCACAGCTCTGTGACTGAGGGTGTTGGTTGTCACCTTGACGTGAAATAAATATATTATTTCATCAACATCAACATTACTATTTCATCAACATCATGTATTGTGTTTTTATTATATTATCAGTAAGTAACAACTCAAAATGTAAAAAAGGGGCGGGGACGATTTGGGACGGTTCTAAATGTTTTTCGGGACGGTGGTGAAAAAAGTAAGTTTTAACCCCCGCTTGCCGGGTTCCATACCCACACACGTCAGATATATAATGTGTATGAAATACTACCATCAGAAATGATCATTATAACTAATAATCGTTTTTACTAATAATGGTGAATTAATGAAAACAAAGAAATATATCCCAGGGCCAATTATGATTCAGATTAGATAAGATTCAACTGTAATATCAAATGCTATATGTAAGGATAAGGTGTACAGGATAAATGCACTATTTTGGAATGCACAAGTCGATTGAATACAATCTGTGCATTTAACCCGTTAAAACACACAGGGGCCCGTGGAAGGCAAAGCTGCCTGGTGGGAGTATTGACATTTCAAGACATGTTGGCACATTAGCCTGTATGACTTATAGTGGGAAATATGAACTTCCTTAAAATAACAGGCATAGTGATGGAGTAAACCGAGAGGCAAACCATGGACAAAATGTTGTTTACTTGGAAGTTAGGGAACCTAAACACACTTTCCCAACACCACACCGGGAAGTGGTCTTAGTGTGACCGTTGTTTTCCACTGGCACCCACTCAGTGATGTGATGGTCTCAGATGTGTTGGCACAAATGAACTTTACCAGTTGTCAAATTTGCCTTGACTGCACAAAAGGCATTCACTGCCCACACACGCCTGTACCAGCGGCCGCCCTATTCCAGTATTCCAATTCCAATTCAGTAGTCACCCCAGTGTGACTTCATTGAATGAGATATACCAAAATGTGACTGTGAGGCCAAAATGTTCAGCATGTAGAATTTTTAATCCATCGGGGCAGACGTGCTGATCGTTTGACTTTGACCTTGAATTATAGCGCCCCCTGTGGGAATTTCGGCGCCAAACTTTTGGGAGACCAGCTTACCGGGGATACATGTGTCGTCGACACATTTGACAACTTCCAACCAGGGGCTGAGCTATAAGCGTTGCCGATCAATCATAATAATAATATTCAAAACCTACAATAACATTTGGTATCCAGAGATACACTGTGAATATCTAATAGTAATATTAGGTTTTGTTTTCACTGCCCTAATCGAAGTATATAAACCAGTGACATCATCGACTTGTTTTAATCACTGTGATCCTTTTCCACTGTGACATAATGATGGCATTGCATTGGAGAGAGAAGCACTTTTTCTATCCCGTACCAGATTGTATGTTTTAGGCTTTTAGGACTGTTGAAAGAAGTGAGCAAGAACTCTTCTCATGCTGACAGCCCCCCCCCCCCCTTCTTCTTACCATTGGTGTGTGTGCTTTTATGTCATATGTGTGAGTGTCTTTTTGTTATTGTGTATTTGTGTGCATGCATTTAACTTAAGCCACTTTGGAATATTATCTGATTCACATCTCAGGGGGAATGTTTTTTTTACATTCAGCAGGCGATGAGAAAACGGTTCAATGTCACTCCCTTCACGGTGAGATTGAAATGATAAAATGGGTTACGGCCTGCAGAGGTGACATATGGGTGTTTGTTTTAGGCTTTGGGCTTGTGTCAAGATAAGAGCGCTTGTGTTCACCTCCCTGCCTCGGGTTCACTTCAGTTCGTCTCTCGGATCAGAAACTCTAAAGTGTTTCCGCTGCTTGGGTGATGAATCTTTTGTAGGAGAAGGCTGGAGGGTGAAGTTACTTTTTCCCTGTTTCTCAGTTGATTTCTCTTCCTTTGTCATTGTTGTGTGCTGAAATATCGCTTTATCCAACACGCCACGTGTTTTGGCATGTGGCTCAAACATCTGATGTGCACACAGGCGTGGTACATTCCTCTCTGGCTTCCCCCTCCCCAGTTCTCCACATCCATTTATTCTTCGCTCCCTTTTAACTATTTTCACTCCTTATCAAGTTGCCTAGCAACAGAATCCTCATGATTAATCACAACGCTTATTAAGCCAACTGCTTTATTATTTATTTAATGTCCATGGAATGGAAAAGTTTCTTTGTAATTATATGTGATGAAACAACACATTTTCCAAGTAAAATGTTATTCTTGTTATAAGTCGCGCAAATGTTTAGATTGCAGGCCGATGCTGGACACAGTAACTGGTTCCTCTTCTTCTTCTTTCATCGCACAAATACAAATATGTAGACAAACTAGGCAAACTTGGAAGTTGGTCGCCCACACCTTTTTCTATGTTCCTGTGCTGATGAAGGTGATAGATGAAGTATGTGCAGATTCCAAATAAATACGTGTGGGGGTGATGGAACAAAATGGTCACATAAGAGCCAGTCAATCAAGGCAAGGGTGCTTGTGAGGGAGGAGGGGCCAAGGAGGCTACTTTATAGGGGAGCATTTGACAGTATTTCCTCAGAGCTACACTCCGACTCACAGTAAGTTCATCTCTGAAATTAAGGTGTACTGAAATGTTTACTGAATTTGTTTCGTGAATGTGGTTCATAAAGCAAAGCAGTGTATATTTTATGAATTGAGTGTGTATGTAGTATTCATTCTTCACTTCCTAACATTTACTGACAAAAGTGAATTTATGTGATGCATTTACAAAAGTAGTTTATGTTTATCGAAAGGTCTTTTACAGTGTTTAACTTCAAACTTCTGTACACCAAGTATACTGTTTAGGCCTTCTGTATACTTATTCAACTGTATATGTATTTTAAAATTTCAGGATTTGAACTACGCATCTTGAAATGTGGGGCGGAAATCAAGGTAATAATAACTTAACACTATTACTGAATGTGAAAATGATGAAAAGCATGATTTCTGTGGTGTTCTGTTGTTTACGGTCAGTTTTATCGTATGCTACTGCAGATTTCTTGGCCAGGTCTCCCTTTTGAAATACATTTTACCTCAATTAGACCAACCTGCTTAAAAGTTATTTTGAAATGTACTGTAAAAAACATTGTCATGAAGATGCTCAGTCTAAGGCCATGAGGGATCTAGGTTAATTGGTTAAACTTAAAATTAAATTCTCCAGCGTGCTGCGGATGGGTGGGATTTCGAGAGAGTATGGAAAGGCAAGGGCGAGGAGCAGTGTTTGGTTATTGGAAAACGAATTAAGACTTTGAGATTCTTGCATGTTGTACCTTTAAAAAAATAACAAGTGAGTATTAACATCTCTGACACGTATGTGAACAGGAAATCGGTGCACGCCACCACCGACCTGCCCCCCTCCACCCTGCCAGCCTCCTCCACCCTCCTGCTGCCAGCAGGGGTGCCAGCATGGAGGCCACGGAGGGGGCTCCTGCGGCGGGCATGGGCACGGGCATGACCATGGACATGGCGGGCATGGGCACGGGCATGACCATGGACATGGCGGGCATGGCCATGGTCATGGGCATGGTCATGGGCACGGTCATGGGCATGGGCATGGACATGGACACGGTCATGGTCATGGTCATGGTCATGGACGTGGGGGCCGTCACAGGCACAAGTTCGGTCACAAACACTCCCATTGCCACAAGAAAGGAAGGAATAGTCACGACGTAAGTCGCAGTTTTCCTTTCACTTACTTTCTGTTTAGTTTTTTGAAATAAGCTCATTTTGTGCATGTAAAAATCTGATTGAATCCATGCATCTCGACTTGCGTCGAGCGTACTGGCTCTCAGTACGTTTACATGACACTCAAAAAAGTCGAATTATTGGCTTAGCTCGACCATGATTGGATTACTAAAATGCATGTATACACCTTAGTTGAGCTAAAGTCGAATCGAATTGGGTTACTCATAGTCGAATTAAGACACTTGATTGGTTTGATTTGACTTGATAACTTGATTCGTAGTCGAGCTAAGGGTGCATATACGGAATGGGATTGGGTTATGCGTTGAATTGTGTTCTATGCATGCTCGAAATCTTTTCCCTGGGCCATAAGCCGGAAGTAGAAGGAGACGATAGTCTTGTTGTCGTCGCCGTTGAAAAACGAGAAAGGGCGATTTATTTAAAAAGGTGGTGCAGAAGCTTATCCAATCCCATCGATTAATTAGCCGGAGCATGTCATACCTCGGTGCGATAGGTGGTGCTGTACCCATTTACACTAGTGGTAGAGCCACCGGCTGACCTCTGTACGTCACCACCAGCAACAACAACATACTCAGGCCACATTCGAGAAAAATGCTTTCAGTAGACGGCTGTTAGTTCACTTGGGGTCCATATAATTTCTCCGACACTCCATTGTTCCGACCTCTCGGTTGTATGCAGACTTCTCTGCCGGCAGAGCAGCCGGAGGAGGCTTCCTCCATCTCCTGTGCCAGCTTTTTAAATAAACCGGTGAATGTGGTTACTACATGAATGTGGTTACTACATGAATGTGGTTACCACATTCACCGTTTTACCGGTTTAAGTTATACCGGTATACGTTTCACCGGTTTACGGTGGTTACCACATTCACCGGTTTCCACCCTTTTAAATAAATCGATTTAAATAACCTTTTTAAATAAATCGCCTATAGTCATGTTGTCGCCGTCGGAAAACGAGGAAGGGCGATTTATTTATTTTTACGGTGACAACAACACAACTCTCTCTAAGCGATAGACGCCTCTTAGCCTCTTAGCGGTAGACGCCTCTTAGCGGTATACCGCTAAGAGGCGTTAAACTGTGCATTAAACTGTGCATGTAAGCGTACTGCTTGTTGGGTGGAGACAGTGTTCTTATCATCCACGTCACAGATAACAAACAGGCTCTACGTCTTTTCAGTCCAGCAGCCCGAGATGTTTGCTTTGTTTCTTTGGCCATGACGTGAGCTAACGTGACGTTCCCCTCCTCTGTTCTGTCCCTCCCCCCACAGTCTTCCAGTAGCTCCTGCAGCAGCGACTCTGATTAGATCCTCAGAGAAAGAGGACAAGAGGCCGACCAACCTCTGGACCTTCAACACACTGCCCGGTCACTGTCATGGATGTTGGTCGTGTCATCTAAACAAAAAAAAAAAAACATTCTGTAATACATTAACCTTATACTTACTAACTTCTTTGGAATTCTCAAGCATCCAAAAGCACTAACTATTTGACACAGACTTCTCAATCTGCAAAGAATGTGGTTTGATGAATTCTGAAACATGCAAGCTATCTTTGATTGTATTTTCTTGTGCGTGGGGTAATTTGTTTACTGTTTAACAATAAAATTAAAATTACCAGTTCAACAAAAGTGTAGTTTTTTCTTCTCAGAGTTTGGCAATATTCTGTTAAATCGAGTCTAATTTAAATTATATCTTGTGTATATTCCCGTGATGTGTGTATTCTTCATAATCTTCCCATATTTATATTATTTGACAAGGTCTCTCTTAGAACCCTATTAGGCCTGCCTCATGATAGCATCCATCGTGAGTCATCCTGCTAGAGGATTTTAAGAAGTATGTTCCTGAGCGTGATGTTGTGTATTTAACAAGCAGAAGATTGTATGGGTTAGAACACTAACCCGTAAAATCGTAAAATGTCTCCCCGTAGTGAAAAACATGTCTGCGCCCCAGCATTAGATACAGAAAGCGTCTCCCATACCTACAAGGAACAGCGGTAGTGCTACTACTGCCATAAAGGAGTTCATGTGATGGCTGATCGCTATGCTCTGATGAGAAACCATAAAAGCCTCCAGCTTGTGTCAGGTCCAGTTAGAGATTTGTATCAGTAACTGATCAGCCAAGAAACAAGTGTGGAACAAGCGTGAATTTTCTTCTACGCGAGAGGTGTCTCAGTTCACCCGAGCCCAGACAAGAAAGTGTCAGATTATTTGATCTGCTTTGAAAAAAAAACTATTTACTATGCATACTAATCACTCAATGCTGTATTCTACCCTATACTTTTAATCATGCCATTATTTCATTATACATATTTCAATGTAGCTCTGTAAAGCACTTTGAACTGGTAATTATGGATAAAAGGTGCCATATATAAATACAACTTTCTGTTATTGTATTATTACTCTCTATAGATACAGTTTAAGTACCTGAGTATACTGAGGTGTACACCAGCCCTTGCTTAAAACAACACAAACAATACGGAGAACAACTGTAACATAGCTGGTCAATATAAACTAGCAAGACAATAATGTAAGAAGTCCCTCCTCTCTCCGATAGATGGCAGTGTGCACATGGCCGCACTCCAGCCTCGATTCTTATTTGCTCGATGGTTCACACGCCCCTCATCGACGACGTTTGCAATGGCCAATCAGAAGCGTATCTTTCAGGAAGTAAATGTGCCTGTACGAGACAGCAGAAGCAACAACAAGAAGTCATACATACGAATACAAGCATGATGCCACCTATCCTACATACCGCTTACAGGTATGTATAGGGGAAATGTTTTATTTGGTATCGACGGTTTTTCATGCATGTCTTCACTATTCATGCCCATGCTGCCTAAGCTTCAAGGCTACATGAAGTTTAAAATGAGATAGGTGGTCTCTCTATTTGAAGGTTGCTAGGGACTGTCAATTGTTAGTAATGATCTGATAACAGAAAACATACACTAAACATACAGCTATGTAACGCATTATTGGATGGCTGTGGATGACTCCATGCAACAATGCTTAGTCTCACTCATTTCTATTGCTACTAAGATATATAGATACTCACATTTATACAATTATATACATTTCAAGAATTTGGCTTTATGTTCTCCAGATAGCTCTTTCATCATGTATTTCTTTAGATTGAGGTCCATCTGTAGACTACAAAGATTACAAGCACACATGGTAAGTGTACATTGGTTTTTTGCTTTTCCTGCAGTGATTGAGATGATATTCGACCTTTGACCTACATTTGTTTATTTTTCACTGTAAATGAGCTGGTGTTACTGCTTAATTACACAAGAAAAGTCACAAGGTTAATTTATAGAAGAATTGCAATACAATATTCAGCAGTGTTATAAAATGAGCAATTGACAACGTTTTATTGTGTTTCTGAAATGGGCACATGAATCGTTTGTATCTACTTAAGTTTTACATTCCCTGTAATTGAACCTTTGCTGTTCGGTCTCTATAATGGAGCAGATGTCGAGTACTTCGGCCCCAGAGGTCCTGCTGGAGAAGGTGGGCCGTGCGGGAGTGATCACCCTGAACCGACCCAAGGCCCTGAATGCCCTCAACCTGACCATGACCCGCCTGCTCTACCCCCAGCTCAAGGTATACGGACGTCAAAGTTCAAAACAGGCAGTAGATAATGTGCATCTGTATCCAGAGCTGTTGAAACAAGCTTCCTGCACAAGCGCTGATGTATACACATTTGAATTAATTATTGTACTGCACAACAATAGTAATCTGGGTATGGTGTGATTGTCAAAGCCACCCCTGTAAGGTTTCTATGATGGCTTTTGTCTTCTGTGTTGTAGGTCAATCTAAAGTATGTGTACTGTTGACTGTTGTAGGATTGGGAGACAGACGCGCAGACGGACATTGTCATCATCAAAGGGGCCGGAGGACGAGCCTTCTGTGCCGGCGGAGACATCATAGGTCTTACACACACACACACACACACACACACACACACACACACACACACACACACACACACACACACACACACACA
>JAOPJL010000089.1:14777369-14796134 GCA_027123545.1 Trisopterus esmarkii | reverse complement strand
TATTGGGGTTTAATCCAGTTTTTTTTACTCCTGGTTGTTTTTTTCTTAATGCACGTTTTTCTGCTCGGGCCCCCCACACCCCCCCCCCCCCCGCCCCGCCCCGCCCCCGCTTGCTATGAAATATGCAATTTGGCACATGTAAACGGATCGCTCCTGTAAACAGTTCTCGGAGAAGCTGTGAAACGCGACACGGGGGCGAAAAGCTAAGTTCGGGATACAGGATAGGGGTTGGCCGAGTGCTGATCGTCCAAAATGGAGGAGGGGGCGCTATCCCCTCCCCCTCACCCCCTGACAAGCTGGAGGGCGATGTTAATGAAAGATATACAGTGATCATGCGTCCTCCACCCAATCCCACCATCAGCTTGACCATCACTTCCCTTCCTCGACACCCCCCCCACCCCCTCTTGTGTACAAACCAGCCACAGCCTGAAACTCTAATCAAATTACTAGACGGTTATTAGGTGGAGTAACGCAGGCGTGGTAATCAGAACGCCGGTGTCCACTGTCGGAGCACCGTTGGTGTACGTGTGTGCACACTATGTCTTCATCTTATCTCTGGGAGCGGGGAATTATGTTAGGAAACGAGCCCACTGTGACTGCCGGTGAATGTTGAGCTGATTACAAACGATGGTATTCACACAAAGTCTACGGAAAGCCATTATCTTCAAGCCACTGGGGACGTGCACTTGAACGTGTGCTCATTGATGTGAAATTTGCATGGTCTTAGTTCCATGTCTGTGGGGATTTTAATCAAATACACAATCCCAGTCCTAAAAACAGATTTATGGAAGAGCATCCATTTGAATCTTTTGGACATCCGTTTGCACAATATTTGCTTTCTGGTTGTGGTTATATACATCGTACATAACCACATGTTTGTCATTTACGTCACATTGTTTGAACATACATGCACACCAAATAACATGCCATAACTACATGGCTATTATTTTGCACTAATGTATTGTTATTGTTGTGTCGTTTCATTTGTTAAGCACTTTTGAATAGCCGTTTTGCACCAAAAGCACTACCTAAATACAGTTTGATTGACAGATTGATAACAAATATACCCCTATGTATCTCTCACTGCCTAACTACTGAGTAGGTCACCTGTGTGTATATCCCCTGCTAGTATATCAAGTCTGATTGGGTAGCTTAACATGTGGGCCATGAGAAATACATAGACAGAGGAGGACACCTTGTGGTTAGGCTCAAAACACCCACAGTCTCAGACAGTTTGTACCTTTTTATTGTAGTCCCTCATCTATTTATATTACATATTAATAAGGCTTTAACACATTTCTGAAAAACACTGAAGAAGTCTACAAATCGCTGCCTCATTTATTAACAAGCAGACTAGTCAAGTTAAATCTTCAGAATCAGAATAATTGGCTTAAACCTATTGACACATTCCATTCCATGTGAAGGAAATTTTTTGAAAATATTACGTTTTTATTATTATTTGAATTATCTTTTAAGCAACTGCGTGAACAAGTTGCATCACTCTGAGCTGAGCAGCGTACCTTATTGTGAGCCAGCGTAAGCCTCAGGTCTGGTTTCACGATGGCGTAGGCCATCAGCAGGTCCTGGACTTTCTTCAGCTCCTCCTTGCACTTCTTTGCGTTGGCGTAGTACTGCCGCCTCACCGGGAGGTTCTTGAAGAGCCCAAGGACCGCCACTGTGGTGCCTTGAAAACAGAGAAACCATTTGGGGGGAAATCTAATTATTCTGTGACGAAGCGCTCAGTCTAGAATCAGCGCAGTAGGCCAAGCAGCGGAGTACGAATCATGTCACAGAGGGAAAATGCAATTAATTACGCAAATGAATCCAGTAACTAATTAGATGGCCTTCGATTAGTTTCACAATTGATGGTTCACATTTTGAAGGGCTTGATATCAGATGTACCATACACTTATAAAAGGTTGTAAAGTAATAAATAAATGAAATGAGAAGAAGTATATAAACATATTTTAAAAAAGTGCAAAAATTAGCCCCTTTGCTTGAAAATATAACCCTTACCCTGACGTTGTCTATGGAGAAATTAAAAAAAACAAAAAAAAACACCCTGTGGCTTATTTATTCCTTCATTTCCTTTCACTCTGTTGTGTGAATGTGGTTGTTAAGATGGCATGTAAGTGCTAATCCTTGCCTTGTCCCAGGTGAGAGGGCTTCTGGGACACCACCTTCCCTGTGACGTCTAGGGAGTACTGGGTGCTGATTTCTTCGCCAACGGTCTTTGTGGTGATGGATACCTGAAGGGTGACAAAATAAGATCCTTACAGTTGGAAAAAGTGGTGTGCGCAAGCAACGTCATGCCTTAATCGGTTAACGATAGACTGATGACAAAAGCAGTTCAATAAATAAAGAGTACAAAGTTCTTCTGCACACAAATTAGCATGCTTATCATTTTATTGAGCATTCATAACTCCATTTAGGATCATAATCTTAAGGTCACTCATAATCAAACTATGGCCTGGAGCAGGAGATAATAACTCACGCCCTGAGGGAGCTACTCGTGTAATACAATCCCTAAGCAAGAGTTACAAAAACAATGCAGAAATAAAGCGATCAACATACCTGCTCCTCAATAATATGTATCCAAATAATAAAGTCACTTTCGATAAAAACTGCTACTCTACCTAAATAGTACATAGAACTACAACTACTCTCTAAGGGAGAAGTGCCCAATTCTCAATGTATCCGTCCATCTACTTAGGGGACAAGGTATTGTTGTGGTTGGTTAGGGTGTTCGGCTCCAAGCCCAAAGGTTCTGGGTTTAATCCCTAATGTGGGGATTGACTCCCCCCCCATGCCCTCTTATATTCAGATAATGATGTATCTGAATATACCTTATTCCCCTAGCAGTGCTATGGGTTAGTTGGGCGTGGTAATAAATGCATTCTAAATACCTCCTGGGTTGAGAGTTAAAGATAACGTAATGTTACATCATGGTTTCTGGAGAGTCTATAAGGTCTGGGAGGATAACGCCTGTTTTTGCTTTGGATAAAAGCATCTGCCATGTCAGTTGGTCTATAAATAGGACCAAGTAAAATTTCTAACCATGCCTAAATCCAATTCAAAAACATCTGAATTAAATTCAAACCATCACAGAAGATGACGCATCTCAAAAACAATACAGTAACCCCCCGGCTCCTGACCTCAGCCACTGCACAGATCGACCCCAGGGCCTCTCCTCTGAACCCGTACGTCTCCAGGCGCTCCAGGTCGTCGTGGCAACTGATTTTTGACGTGTAGTGCCGCACGGCCATGACGGCCGTGTCACAGGCTTGGATTCCTCGGCCGTTATCGCGAACCTCAATCCGGTCCAAGCCGTAGTTCTCCTAGGATGGGAACATTCAGAACGGGGGGGCTTCTGAGCTCAAGGATGACTACTGCAGACCTTGGGGTTCGAACCGAGATCCTTCTGGTGGGAATTTAAACTATAAGTATTTACCTGAATGAGGTGGCAGATTGTTACATTTATGACGTGTATCTTAACACACCACTGTCCAGGGGTGGGGGAAGTAACGGATGTAAAATGGCCCGGTTATGGGTACAGCGGGTGAACAATAAAATAATAGAAACTACGAATGATGGTGAACATGGGTTTACTGGGGAATGGTGAACACAAAACAACTACAACACCACAATGCAACCGGACCTTGGGATTGAGTGTTGCCAAAGAAAGGACACAAACAAAACAAAGCTAGGCTGACAGCAAACACAGGTGAAACGTTGTGTGTGGCAAAGAAGGAGCACAGAAATCTAAGATGTTGGGGCGTAAAAGATGGAGCGGTAAACATCTGATACTTAGAAACGGGGGTCACTCACGGGCCGAGGCCCGAAAGAGGTGGAGAGGAACCAACAGCACCGCCCCTCATGGACGTGAGCGGACAGGACCGTACCATCTTTATGTCCAGGCTCGTAGCTCCAGCATCCACCGAGTTCTCCAGCAGTTCCTTCACCACGTTCCCCACGGAGGTGATGACCTGCGCGCTGGAGAGGAGCCTGACGGTGTCGGGGGGGAGGGCCTTCATGCTGCTGCTGATGGGACAACCCCACAGAGCAAACAGCATGTCGTCAAACAAACGTAAGCCCGTGGGACGTGGCACACCCATTGTTCATAATGACACCACAATTATATCAACATGCAACCGAATCCCAAACGGGGATTCCCACGAGAGGAAGAGCAAAGCCAAACATTGTTGCTTGTTTACGGCAACGAACAAATAATAATTATCTATTATCTATCTATAATTATCTCTTGTATGTCTTGGTTCGGTGGCGGTTCATTAGACCAGACATAGATTTTGGTTGGTGCCATGCACCAAGACGGTTCTTTGTCAAATGCATGCAGAACCAGTTAACCTGAACCAGTGCTGGCAGAGCCAACACCTTCACGGGGATAAGGAGCACAAAGAGAGCAAACAAGAAAACAACTTAAGTACCAGTACATATCATGGGTGTGTGTGTTGTGTGACTGTATAGACTTCTGATTTAGGGCATTAAGGCTCTGCCTCGACAATTAGGTATTTGGAGATTGCACTAATATTTTGATTGCTTTTTGTGTTTATCTATTCTTATTTATTTGTATGTTTCTTGCTTGAGCAAAAGAACTCTGACAAATGATAAACTCCAGCATCAATCTAGTCATCGGTATCTGTTTGATTCGTTTTGCTTAGCCGTCAATGTGTACTGTACTCAGTATGTCAAACTACCATAGTCAACACCATCGCCACAGAAAATCTATTTGATATCACTTCAAATCAACGAGGTGCAAAGTTCAAGCGCAAACCTAGCATAAGTGGAAATAGTGCCACAAGTCATATAAACTACTACTAGATCATATTGACCACAGACTGTACGAAATTGCCTATCGAAACAATGGCAGTAGCTGATGTGTTCAAAGCTACTTTTAAACGCACTTGTGTGGGAAACTAGTGGTAATATCTCAATGCACACAACAAATAAACTGCACAATACTGACTCTGCAGAGGGGGCATTCACAACTTCAGATCTGCGCGCCTCGGTCCTCGTGGGGGCTTCATTAACACAACAACACGGCGGAAATGAACAAGACATCGGCCACGCCCCCCACCCCCCCTCACCCCGAACAACCCGAGCTGCTGATTGGCTGCGGTTGCACGCGGAGTGGGTTCCGAACCGGTGTTGCCAGATTGGACCATATTTCCTAGGGGAATCTGGCCCAATCTGGCAACGCTGTTCCGAACGCCGGTTTCCGCTTTTCCTTTGCAGTGCGTCTCCAAGCCGCCGAGCTGCGGGTCGTCTGTGCGGGCTGAGCGCCGTAAACAAGGAGATTGGCTTTCTTCTATCGGGGTTTGGTCGTTGAAAACCACTTCATTTCATTGTCTCCTGGCTGATACTTTGGGTATGTCACTGTTGCGTTCGTGTCGTTGTGAGTGTTGAGGGGTTTACTTTGAGGTATTTTGTTATTTTGCACCCATGTTGCTCAACCCCGGTTTTCTGGAGACTGAGAGGGTAACGTTATGAGGCTAGGGCTATTTTCTGAAAACGACATGGCTAATGTTTGTAGGGGCTTTTTCTATGTGTAAATAGAATGTTTTTGCCAGACATAGTAGTGCTATTGTTGTGTAACTTTACTCGGCATCAATCTATTTGAAGCATGCGTGAAAGTTTCCCAGTGTCATTTAGGTTACAGCAACCCTTTTTAAATGCCAACATGTAGGTGTATGGTAAGACGGTGATTACAATGTTTTATAGTTGGCTACTCCGATAGTATTAATTGGACCACTTATGTGAATTGGCTCCATAAAACGTGTCATCTCCAATACCGGTACATTATTTAGGTCATGCAGTTTGTTCAGTCATTTTCTCTTTTGGGGTTTAAATAGTAACCTTATCAGCCCTAGGCCGGACTTGCACATTTGGTGCTCTAGTTAATGTCCCCCTATTATGTGCATTGAAATATTTAAAAGGATTCTTCAATTAAAATAGTATTTTCATTTGACGAAACAATATATATATTTGGAATTTGTATGCCTTGTTTATTTACTCGAGTCCAGTCAGCCAGAGGGCAAAGTTAAAACGGATTTCACAAGTTGTCTTTCTGTTATCAGACCTGACCAAGCACACGGGTTTATGGTTTGTCGACAACTAGGTCATTGCATTAACGTGTGCAGTGTGTGTGTCTATATATATATATATATATATATATGTGTGTGTGTATGTATGTATGTATGTATGTATGTGTGTATGTACACGCACATAAATGAAGGCTTATCTTTACAAAGTTTTTCGTCTGCCTCGTACAATTTTTTTGCAGAAGTCTATTGGCTGTGTTGTTTGCCTCCAGCGTGTCTGCATTCCAGTATTTAGGATCCGCATTCTGCCTTTCTATTATGTCAATAAATGCAAAATATGTTCCTGGCGGACTCATACAGAATACTCTGTCTTTACCCTGCTACAAATACAAATTCCAGCTTGCCATGCTGGAGATTATTTTGTAAGGGAAGTCTGGATAGTGTAGTGCTAACTTAAGTGTGTCCCTGCCAAAAGCTTTTAGGTTTAATCCCCAATACCTGCTGCCTATTGCCTAACCTCTAGGCATCCCTGAGCAGTACCTGGTCCTTAATGAAATATATTCACTGTGAGTCACAAAAGGCACCAATCTGCTAAAATGGCTGGATTATAAATGTGGCGCATTAGTTGATGGCAGCTATGGATTTCTCTTCACTCCGACTGATTCTCGCCAACGTTTTACCTTGTCCTGCTACTCCAGACCAGGATGAATGTGGGCGTGGCGCACAGCGAGGTGAACCCCAACACGCGGGTGATGAACAGCCGGGGGATCTGGCTGACGTATGCCCTGGGGGTGGGGATGCTACATGTCGTGCTACTCAGTATCCCCTTCTTCAGTGTGCCCGTGGTGTGGACGCTCACCAACATCCTACACAATTTTGTAAGTCCCCTCTTCTTCTTCTTCCTCTTCTTCTTCTTCTTCCTCCTCCTCTCGTCACTGTTGTCCCACTACAGTCTGTCAAACAGGGTGCATGCTCGCAAATCCCACTTAAAAAAACGACTTCTGTGTCCTGACAATTGTAAGTGCTAGAAGTAGCACCTCAGTAGTGTGCATCTTTTTTTGTTTAGAGCTACCTCTCAAATGCATCAGTTATTCCGTTTCCCTGCACTTTGTATCTCAGTTTTCCATGAAAAGCACTTTGTTAATAAAGTTTGATTCATTGATTGGAGGAGGTTTTGTGGTAGAGGGTTTTTTGTGGCCTTGGGTGTTGAATTCCCTGTTAGGCGAATATTGTCGACAATGTAGATGTTTGTCTAAATAAACTCGCAAGCATTGTGGTGCACAATAATGACAAAGAGATTGGATATGCAAAGTATATATATACGAATATATATCCTTTTTGATACAAAATTAAGCACATTTTATGAGTATTGTATATGTAGTTATAGTCTCTCGTAATCATTTTAAAATGGAACTGGAGGTCAATTGGTTCTTGAGGGATTACCAACACAAATTAATCTAAATACAAAATCATTGCTGTTACCTCTTCTTTGGTCTTGCCTAGCAATTACCACTCTAATTAACACCTAACAGACAGTTGGTGGCCGCTATGCCTTCTACATAACTGCTGTGTCGAGTTCCCATGGACCTCCCCCTCTATTCTTCACACCACGACTTTCTTGTGATGAGTTGAACCCATCAGATGCATACTTAGTGTGTAATCCCATTAAAATAAGAACCGTTGCCTTTTCATAACCTTAGAATGAGCCCTTTTATATCCACGTATGATGCGGGTCCTCTTCCCACGGAGCCCGCCAGGTTCATACAGTGGCCCAGAATGGACAACTGATTTGCGTCAAACTGACTAAGGTTTATCAGTGTGAATGTAAACGCACAGCCCAAATGTCTTTGTCCTTTGTAAGGTGTGCATGACATCATTTACTGGCCGAGGCCTTAAGCATCTGGAGAGGACTGTGTGTATCAGGGAATATGGAAAAGCTATTAACTGCTACGGCTAGGTCCACTGCGTTAAATGGGACCCATTGTTCTCCAAACAATACAGCGCCAGTGGTGTGTGTGTGTGTGTGTGTGTGTGTGTGTGTGTGTGTGTGTGTGTGTGTGTGTGTGTGTGTGTGTGTGTGTGTGAACCGAAAGTCTCTTTGGTTAATTTTCCAAAATAGAATATACTTTAGGCAAACCACGTTTACATGCTCCATTTTTAGCATTGCCTTGTTGAATAGTGATGGAACCTCTGCTTTTTTTCATCCGTCTGTCCATCTGCCTCTCTGTGCGTGTGCAGGGGATGTATGTTTTCATGCATGCGGTGAAGGGCACTCCGTTTGAGACACCAGACCAAGGCAAGGCCAGGCTACTCACACACTGGGAGCAGCTGGACTACGGTGTGCAGTTCACCTCATCCAGAAAGTTCTTCACCATCTCTCCAATTATTCTGTATGTATTTTGAGTCCTACAGTTTTTTGAAACTTTGAAACACTTATTTTATGGGACGGTCATGCAATATTAATGTCCACTGCAGGACAGGTTGATTATTATTATATACTGCGAGTATTGGTATTTTCTAGCATGATTGTTTTTTTGAGTTATGTTATATTTGGAACTTGAATGTTTTCAAATGTTGCAGACAAGACGGACAAAATAAGACATTTTACTTCAATTAAATCTTTATAAATGCTGTCTTTGTTGTGTTGATCAAAGAAAATGTTAGCAAAAAAAGTTAGTCAGTTTGAAAGACCACCTTAATAGCGTACTTGAGATTAAAAATAAATCTATAGGTGAATGGACGGAAGGTCCTGTGGCCTTGCATTCAGCTTTGATGGTCATTGTCTTCCATTGAAAGTCTAAAACAATTCTCTATTTTCTTCTCCACAGATACTTCCTGGCCAGTTTCTATACAAAGTACGACACAACACACTTTGTCGTAAACACCGTCTCACTTTTAAGCGTGCTAATCCCAAAGTTGCCACAACTACACGGAGTCAGAATCTTTGGCATCAACAAGTATTAAATGAAATCGTAGAACGTATTGTGTCTATAAGAAACGTTTAGTTAACCTCCCCATACACTCCAGAATTGATGCCTGGACTAAGCTGTTTTGTATAGTACTTGTCAATGTCACTAATGGATATATATTGGGTGAAAAGTGATGTTCTAGGAGAGAAACCGACATAGGACTAGATTGGTGGATGACAGAATTCCATATGCATAACTAACTTGAAGTGAATATTTAATAATGTATTGTTGTTGGCCTGGGCTGGCCCCAGTTTCAGAAGTGACATTTAGATTTCCCTGTTTATTTTATTTTCTTCTCGATTTCACATGACGCTGACGCAACGACTAAGTTTGGGTCTGATTTGTAGCCCTGAAGATGTCCTAAATGTATTTTTTAAGATGTGTTCTTAAGCGTAGGAGCCTGTGGTTCTTTGTCTATCAGTACACTCATCATTATGTGGTGGGTGTCCAATCCAATTCATGACGAGTGGAGAAAATTATACTCTTTATTTGCATGGTTTTCTTTGTGAATCATTTAGCATTTGTTGTTAAATCAAATAGGGCAGGCTATTTCCATTGTAATGTTCCTTTGCGACATGTCTTGTATGAAATAGGAAATATTCAATTTCATGCTGCCAGACATTTCTAATCCAGTGGATGATCTTCTGTACATATGTCCATGTAGCTATTTTGTCTGGAGCATATGTTGCCATGATTGTGTCTGTCTCCCATTCATTACTATTACTCTTGCATTACTAACATCATTAAAATGGTTTGTGCCCTCATTGTTGCGTTGGTATGTTGTTTGCTGTTTGTAGTGTTTTCAGGTGTTAATATCTGTCAGAACTGCATTTAGCAAACAGGAGCAGGCACGGGTTTGGGCATCTTTATCTTGGCTGTTTGATGGTAGAGTGTGATTATTGGGGTACTCAAATCTCAAATATTACTCAAATATTACAGCATGGTAGATCCAAGTCAAAGACATGTCATTCTGCATGTATTTGTCCCAGTCATTTATCCAACAAAAATCATACCTTTAAAAAAAACTTAAAAATAGAGAGCCACTACTTTCAGTGTTTGATGGGGTCCTTTAACCCACAGAGATCCTTGCATTGCTGGCTCAGGACCCCTTTAAACACTTCGAAGCGATGGTTCAGATCTTTCTGTGTGTGGATCTTATACTTGGTCCCTAGAGCTCCATCGGAAGAGGCTGTGCCATAGAAGACCCTTCCTATCCTGGAGTGGACCAGGGCCATCGCACACATCACACAAGGCTCCCTGGTCACATAGAGGTCATACCCAGTGCATATGTATGGCAGCCCCTCATCCCGGGCCGTCGTTTTCGAGGTCTCTGAAGCAGCTTTCGAGTGGCTGCTGGTGGTGGACGGCGCAGCGGTACAAGCGGGGTATTCCTCAAAACTGTACGCTCCCCCGCCCTGCCCGCGAGCAACGAGGTCAATGCACACCATGACCGCGTGATGGAGTGGATTCCCGCCGCGGCAGTCGTGGCCCACCGCTAGGATCCTCTCCTCTTTGGGGTCGACCACTGCAGCCCCCACCGGCTCCTGCCCCGACCCCAACGCCCTGCCCGCTCTGGCAGCAGCCAGGGCAGCCTCCATGTACCCCTGCATCCGGGCCTTTTGGAGCCCACTGAAGAGCTCTCCTCGTAGGGCCACGGTCACCTGCTTGTCCTCGTGGAAGGAGGTGGGCCAGTGCTTGCTCGCCATCTGGAACTGGGGCCTGGTCAGAGGAGGGAAGGCGGGGATCTTTACCAGGAAAGGGGGGCCCAGTCCTTCCAGCCCGACGCTATCTGAGGGCAGCAAGGAGTCGATGGCAAGGGACTCGCTGTGAAGGTCAACGTCCGGGGCGTCGCTGACCAGACACACAAGCACCTGAGGAGAGGGAAGGCCGTCGGCCGGCTTGTGTGACCGCACCCTCTTGATGTGAGTGAGGCCGGTCAGGGGGTAGAGGGAGCGGAGCTCCTTGATCAGCCGGGACGTCTCCCTCTTGTCGGTGATGGGGGCGGCGAATGCCGGGATGAGCTCGGTGTCTTGTGACTGCTGGTCTGACAGAACAGGAAGGGCCACCCAGGAGTCTGTGTTGTCGCTCTCCTCCTCCTTCCTGCGCTTTGACTGTGGCTCCATGACGTCGGTTTTCTGCCTAGTTGTGGATTTTTGGACACCAGAAACGGAAAACTATCAGTACAACAAAGCAGTGGCTCACAGATATTTGGCATGTTAGCATAACACATTCTACACACTATTGAAGCTGTAGGTCTGTCCTCTGCCTGCACTTGTCCCTATAGCCTCTACTACAGCAACTGACATGAGGCTGAACAGCTGACGGGTGGCAGTGAACCTGAATAGGATTGAATATTTTAATTAAAACAGAACCAGCTTATATATTGTGTATAAAGAACTTGTGGTAAATAAAACTCTTTAGAAGCAGGCAGAAAATACCTTGGTCCACAATAATTTTATTTATTTTTAAGAAGTAGTACATTCTCAAAATAATTTAAAATACAGTTTGCGCTTGAATTGAGCAAAATGGGGTTATGAAGATAAAACATAACAGTTAGTTCAGTAAAAGGAAACCGTGGTAATGCACATGAATGATGCATGTTCAGCCGTTTGGAATGATGTTTTCCCCTGATCAAAAGCAGCGTGGTCACAGCAGTACTTCCTAAAGTAAAAATGCTCGACAATCATTAGGACTATGCAAAGTTATGCTGGTTAAGCAAGCTCCAAATCAAGGCTCATCAATGGACATACAAACAAAATGCAAATCTACAGACACCATAACATCCAAACCGATTACAAGTTGATTAAAAGCCAATCCGAGTTGAGTCCTTTGTTTGCATCTCTCCATCACCTTTTCCCCAAGAGAAATGTAGTCTTTATGACTTTGGGCACATGGCGGATGGTGAGGGACACCCTGGTTCCCCGGGTCAGGGTGTCGCCCACCACGGCTCCCCCAGCAGCATCAGCCAAGGGCAGGTTGCGCACTGCGTCGGTCAGGGTGTCCTGGCAGCGAGGCTGGATGCCGTGCAGGAGGCTCTGGTACATGTGGTCCTGCAGGACCAGGAGGCTCCGCGGGCGAACCAGCAGGGAGAACTGGTAGCGGCTCTCCTCTGTCTGAGGTTCCTCTGACTCCTGGCTGCTGCTCAGGGGCTTGTAGAAGTCCAGCAGGGTGTGTGAGCCCAGGCTGATGGTGGTGACAGTGGGGTGATACATGGGGCCGTCCACGTGGGGCATAATCCCCTCCCCAGGCTTGTACTCATTCACCAGTACGTGGTTGGCCGCTTTTCCCGAGAAAGCATTGAGAGAGGAAATCCGATCGCAGTTCTTTTGAAGCCAGTCCGGCATCTTCTCTGCAAGCATTCCTTTGGGGCGGGGCAGTCCACCCCAGTTCTGAAGCCGTCTGCCAGACAGCTGAGTCCACTTTGGTATTGGGGATTTGTAGACCTGTTCCAGGAGATAGGCTTCCTCATCCTCTGATATGAAGTCGGGAATGTAGTACACCGTCGGGGGCGCATCTTGTACAACAAATGTTTTGAATTTCTCCGAGATATTATCTGGATGCTCCATTCCTTGCGGAAGTTGACATTAACTGCAGAAAGTAAAGTAGATTGGCTTGCCGTCAACCCAAACCATCTCAGTCTATGTTATCAATTCGACTCTAAGAGTTTAAACTGTAAATTATATTGGTCAGAAGGACTTGGCCGGGCAGTGGTCTGTAACCAAAATATAGGGGGGCTTTTCACTCACGTGGTTTTCATTGCACATGCATTATTCTTCCAGCAAACACTGAACATACGATATTGAGCTCCCTTCAAATCACGTGCAATACAGAAGATCGACTTTCTTATTGATCGAAATAGAAGATACAATACAAGTTCACTTCAAGCTGGGTGCACCCAGCTTGAAGTGAACTTGTAGTACGTGTCTATCTCTACCGGTGTACATTATTTACATGGAGCCGCATGTGGAAAAGCACGACTTATAAGAACATCTGAAGCAGTATAAACGTTACATTCTAGTAAAATCCGTAAGATTGTTTAGTGTACACTACCTCCTTGGACCAAGATGTTGGGTTAATACGGGAATCGAGTCAACATTCGCCTTCCTCTGACTGCTTTCGCATGGTCTCCTCAGTGTGCATGTGCAACGATCTATGTTTTCCCCTCGGAAAGCTTTTTTTTAATGGTGAGTGAAAAGTAGGTCTAATTAATATTACCAAACTTACTAGACAAATATATTTGTCAATTAGTATAATTATCATAAATGAATGTGTCCCTCCTCTGAACGGTAGCCTTCCTTCTACTTATCCACGGAACCTTGATTCCTTCACTTGTTATCAGCCGGCATTATTTACATGAGACACAGAATGGCAGCGTGCTGCAGCTCAGTGCATTCATTCTGACCTTTTATGTTTCTGAAATGAGATTACGATTACGACATAATGTTAATGCAACGCTATCCTATATCGGCTTTATCTTGATGTTAAAAGGCTATAAGGAAATAGTAGTATATGTACTGTACTAACTGTACAGTAAATACATTTTGTATGTACAGGGGTACACACGACTCATGATGTTCACGTTCAAGACATCATGTCTGCGAAAGCTACCAGAGTTGTGGCACAAGCATTACTTTTCTCGGACGTGTGTAAAAGCCTCCTCGTCCAGACTGGTCTTGGGCATCGAGACCAGCTGTGATGACACCGGCGCTGCAGTAATGGACGAGACGGGGGTCGTCCTGGGAGAGTTCCTCCACTCTCAGAAAGAAGTGCATCTGAAGTGAGTTGAGTGCGTAATTCGAGAACAAATCAAACAAAACATTTGCAAAGAGGGCCCAACAAAAACAGTGCTCGCCATCAGAATGGCCATGATTACCACTTTTTCAGTATTCCACGACAACACCAGGCGACAGTACAACAAAGGTTTTTCTATCTAGACTAATGTGAAGTGAAATAACGCAAATAAGCCAAAGTGGTGAGCTTGTGAGATATTCCCTCTAGAGGTATTGGGGAGGGATTATGCAGATGGTATTGAGCTAGGCAGCTCATTCTCTCATCATGTACCACACATAAGAATACGTTTGTCTTTAAGCTTTTTCCTAATCCTTTTGTTTTGTTTTAGATTAAATGTCACACTTTTTTTTCATAGTTTTTGTCTCACCTGTCATCTACAGGACTGGTGGCATCATTCCAACAGTGGCACAACAACTACATAGAGAACACATCGCACATGTGGTGCAGGAGGCTATGAACAGGAGCGGGGTGACCCCTGGGCAGCTGTCGGCCGTGGCCACAACCATAATGCCCGGCCTGGCCCTGAGCTTAGGCATCGGCCTGCACTTCAGCCTCCAGTTCGTGAGGCATCACAGGAAGCCGTTCATTCCCATCCATCACATGGAGGCGCATGCGCTCACTGTGAGAATGCTGCAACCCGTTGAGTTTCCATTCCTGGTTCTGCTCATCTCCGGGGGCCACTCGCTCCTGGCCTTGGCCAGGGGCATCGATGACTTCCTCCTTCTCGGTCAAGCGCTGGATGAAGCCCCAGGAGACACACTGGATAAAGTAAGCATGTTTTTTTTAATGAAGTTTGAGGTGATTCTTTATGGTAGAATTATTTCCTTGCCAGGTGAACTTTCACATACAAGGGATTTGGACGGGGGTATGTTAGCCTGCTATGGAGTAATGCAATACAAGATATTCTAGTTACAAAATACACCTGGGAGATAAAATATTAAAAAAAGACACCTTATCGTCAAAATATAAGACCTAAGGTGTAAAATATAAAGCGTGCAATGTGTTATATTTGTATTCTCCCTCTCATTGTTTGCGGTTATGTATAAAGTGTATATGCATCTATTTGTGTATTCAAAGGTGGCGAGACGTCTGTCTCTAACAAAGCATCCAAGGTGCTCTAAGCTGAGTGGAGGGCAAGCTCTAGAGCTGCTGGCCAGGGATGGGGACAGGAGCAAGTTTCCCTTCAAGACGCCTATGGGACAACACTACGACTGCAACTTCTCATTCGCCGGCCTGCGCAATCAGATTAATATGGTGATAAAGAAACAGGAGCAGGTGGAAGGTGAGATACGACCGGAGATGTGGAAAGCGTGAAAAATGTGGAAAGCAAAAAAGTCCAGATTCTCAAGGTCTATGATTCACAGGTCTTACGGTTAACATAAATAAACATTTATGTGCTTTGTCTGAAGAACATAGTTTTGTCTGGACCAGTGTAGAATCCTGATTGGTGTTTTGCAAAGATCCTTGGGATGTCTTTACAGGTGTACAGTACAGTGTGGTCCACAGATCATAGTGTTGTCTTTACAGGTGTACAGTACAGTGTGGTCCACAGATCATAGTGTAGTCTTTACAGGTGTACAGTACAGTGTTGTCCACAGATCATAGTACTGTCTTTACAGGTGTAGAGCCTGGAGCGGTGTTGTCGTGTGTGAATGACATCGCCGCTGCCACACAGCACACCATTGCCTCTCACTTGGCGAAGCGCACACACCGTGCCATCATGTTCTGCAAAGCCAAGGCTCTTCTGCCCACAAGCAACCCCACCCTGGTGAGAACACTAGCATTGAATTATTTGATTTGTATTATTGGTTAATTGTTTTATTTGTTGAATTGTGTTTTGTTTCGCAGTTAATTTTTTATTTTATTTGCATACAATACATTTTCCTTTTTCTTACACCCTTTTCTGTGTATGAGGTGACCTTGATGTGTACCTCATTTCAAAAGCTTATCAATCTGGAAAAAGTTCTGCTAAGTCAGAACAACGTTGTTGTTGTTGTTGTTGTTGTTGTTGTTGTGGTTGTTTGTATTTGCTATCTCTATCTGTCTGAGTCTATCAGGTGGTCTCCGGAGGCGTGGCCAGTAACCAGTACATCAGGAAGGCTCTGACTGTCATCACCGACACCACCGGACTGCAGCTGCTCTGTCCTCCCACCGCGCTCTGCACTGACAACGGAGTCATGATCGCATGGTGGGTGCGGCCAGCGAGGCCGGCCATATAATGTGAATTATTTAGGCATAGAAAGGATGTCTTGCAACCCCACAAACCCCAGAGGAAGTAGGATGTAGTTGGATTGTAATAAATTACACTCTTTGTGGATAAGATACAAGTTGGGGAACAGATACTTGAGTTTGATTTAGTTTAGTTTAGTTTTTCTGCAATCTTTATGGCAAGAAAAATGGACACAACTCTACAATTTTGTTATACAAACGTGTGCGATGTGTTTTCCTAGGAATGGTGTTGAGCGACTGAGGGCCGGGAGGGGGATTCTGCCCTTTGACCAGGAGGTCAGCTATGAGCCGAAGTAAGTCAACAGGTTTAAGAGACAATCGTCTGCAATGCACTGACACATGCATATTTGTATTCTTTTGAAAAACTATTTTAAACATAGAAGTTCATTTCAAACGTTATGGAATTGCATATTAAATCGTTTGAATGCATTTTTATCAGCTGATACTGAGACACCTTGTATCCTAGAGTTATAACAAACTCTTTATGAACAATTCTAAACATTTTCTAAAACGTCACCCACACCATACATCACTGACTGTCTGATGAATGTCATGCAAGTTGTCCTGAGCTCCATGTGTGTTCGCCCAGGGCTCCCCTGGGTGTTGACATTACGGCAGACGTGAAGGAAGCAAACATCAAACTACCCCCTGTGAAGCTGAATATACCTGACTGAACCTGGAGACACCTCACCGTCAAATCTAGTCCTTTATACCGTGTTTAAATGACGATTCAGACGTGGTGAAACCCATATGTTTTTAGGAATATCTATTGTGCAGATATGTTCTGCCATTGTAATGTATGCATCATCTTCTGTGCAATAATGCACACCTTTCAGCTATTTATGTGATTGTATTAATAATTAAAGCATTATTTTTCAATGAACTGTATGTGTCTCCAATTACTTAAATGTAATCTTTATTAAAGCAAGTGCACCGACCCAGCCTTGATTCTGGTCCTGAACATCATTCCCTCTCCTCCAACCTAGTTTACCGTCTTATCTTCGCTTTCCCGTCCATAAAGGCACAAAAAGCCCATAGATGTTTATAAGATTAGATATAACTATTAAAAAGCCCAATAAATGCTTGAGTGCATATATACATATGTATCGCGCACAGTAAGGATTTGAATCATTAATAATTTATTGAGGGAGGCCATTTACAAGAAACATCGATTTTGTAATGGTTTTCTACACACTTTATTTTCAATGAAGATGTGAACCCGCTGATGACAATGAGCGTTCAGACTAGCGCTGCCCTTGGCTTGGCTACCGCGGAGGCAGAGCGGTCGTTCCGTGATGTGACTACGGGAGGGCGACTTGGGGTGCTGTTTGTAAACTATTGCTCATGAAAAACGTGCTTCACTGGTTCCAGATTTAGCTCGAGCTTTGCTTAATTTTTTCCCAGATTTAATTCCCAGTCTCTTTTTCCACATATATAAAAAGAGAATTATGTGTTCAATCTAAATCTTAAATCTATATTGACATCCTAAGTCTAAATGCTTAATCTGACGCTAAATCGTATCTATGCATCAAAAATTGTATGCATAAATATAAATCCAAATTCTAAATCCATACAACAGATATGCAAATGATCATACACATAGGCCTACTTATTAAGCATAGGCCGATAATACTGAGGCATCACGTGCATTGGGCAGGATATGCGTGCAAATAAATCACCCTTATCATGGTCAGTGACACCTTGATCAGTCTTTGATTCAAATAGTATAATAATATGTTGGAGAAACTATTTTCACAGGGACCAATGAAGTCATCTGAGTATAAATAATACACAGTTCAAGAATCCGTCCAGCAGATGGCGATAAAGACTTCATCATGTCGACTTTTCTTGTCGACGTTTTTTTTTTAATGTTTTTTTTTTACAAATCAATCCATCAAACAAAAAAATCTATAATTTGGCGGTTTTATCTCTTTATCTCTTATTATTAAACGTTAATTCAGAAATATTCGTCACACTTCAGCCTCCGTCCATTAGGCGGCGGTGGAGAGCAGACGGAGGACACACAGGAAACACTCGGTGAACGAATGGCTGCTGCTGGTCAGAACAGCAACACTGCTTTACCAGTTCACCTTCTTTACACTGAAAACATATGATCAGACTCAACAGACCGAACCAAAACGTTCCGTTTAACGGCAAGGTACGAATACGTCCCCTTTCCCACCTGATCATAACTACTGATGTGTATGTGATGCAGATATGAGCTGATGTTGAAGTGTCATTGTGAATAGTGTGTCAGTCATATTCATCCTGCATGGTGCGATGGATGGTATCGACTGTACAATTAGTTTAAACATCGCAGTAAAATCCTTACAATACAAATTAAACTGCATGACTCTTGGTTTAACGGTAACGTCATGTTGAGTGGGTCAAATATGTCTGCCTATATATTTCGTAGTATCTTGATTTGACTACTATTATTGTGTGTATATAGGCTGAATATATTTTCTGTGTACGTTTTGTATACTTGTTTTTTTTCTTTCAATTGGTTGTAATCTGGTTTTGCTATTTAAATTATTGTAACTCTACTGTGACTTCATAGTTTCCCGCCTCGGATTTACAAACCGCTGCGTCCTCGCAAAAAAGTCCCTACAGAGAAGTTAAGCACCTTGAGTAACGCATTACTTCGTGTGTGTGTGTGTGTGTGTGTGTGTGTGTGTGTGTGTGTGTGTGTGTGTGTGTGTGTGTGTGTGTGTGTG
>JAOPJL010000089.1:13919115-13931614 GCA_027123545.1 Trisopterus esmarkii | reverse complement strand
CACACACACACACACACACACACACACACACACACACACACACACACACACACACACACACACACACGCGCACACACCCGCAAGCATATCTTTGGATGTCAGGGAGTACTGTAACCCCTAGGGGTCACCGACTACTGGAGCACAAGAGGAGCAGCAGCAGGGGCCCTTAGGAGACGGACAGACGGGTGGACAGACGGACAGAGGGACAGCCAGGGAGACGAGAATGAGCTGTGGCAGGAGGACCCCCCCCCCGTTTGAAATGTCCCAGTGACCCTGAGCTGCTCTCCCTCCTCCCTCCGTCCGTGGTTCATGAAGAGGCCTCATGGGGAAGCTTCAGGAAGATGCTCCTCTGTGACTTTGTACCCCCGGGGTCTCCACGCGCGGCGTCGTAATACGCGCTCGTGTGTCGAGACGGCTCGATGCGATTGGTCGCGGCGCACGGGGAAGCACCTGGACAATGGCGGCGAGAACTAGACGGTGGTGAAACTGTTTCACCAACCGGTTCTATCGATCTATCTATCTATCTATCGATCTATCTATCGATCTATCTATCGATCTATCTATATCTATCTGTTTATCTGTCCACCTTTTTTACTCTCTTTCTCCCTCCTTCCTCCCTCTCTCCTCAGCTCTTACTCTTCTCCTCTCTCTCTCTTTCTCTCCGCTGCGCCCCCCAGCACCACCCCCCCACCCCTGGTGCCCAAACGGACGAAGGTCAGAAGAGCGCCGCTCAAGGAGGCAAGGAGGTGTTCTGGAAGGACAGCCGTCAGACGTGGAGACCGTTCATGTTTTTTCTTTTTTTTTTTCTTCTATGAATCGATGGCCGTTAATGTTCTGTGCTGATGTCGATGGGGTCCTCGCCCCGTGAGTCCTGTGAGTTTAAACTGTACATTGTGATTTTTTTGTGATGCTCTGTTCAGTGGTGCTGAAAGGTCCAAAACGGAAGAGCCGGCGGAAAGGAAATCAGGAAATATAGGAGAGAGGGAGAGAGAGATCAACGGTATGTATGTAATGGAGGTGTTTCTCTGAATGCATCAGGAGAAGTCGCTTCATGTAGCCACCGGTCAGTGAGGCGTGAGTTTGAGGGTTGGTCGAATCAGAGGCGTGAAAGTTAACGGTGAAAAAAAAAATAAGCAACCATGTGGCCATGTTTACATAGACATCTATAATAGTATTATTTTCTATCATAGTCTTTACGAATCCTTGGCAGTTTCTTCTACATCGTGCACTAAGACCAGAAGTGTGGACTCACATGCACTACTGACTGCAGTTTGCGCGTCGACCGTAGGAATTCATTAATTTTTAGGTAAAAAAAGAAGACAGCAGTTTGAATGAAGACCCTATTATAGTTGCCGTTATAAACACGTGAGATTTACTGATACATCGAAAACCATTTTCATGAGAAGGGCCAGGAGAACTTGGCTGAAGAAGCGGTTTTGCACCGGCCACAAACCAAAAGATGTGATTTCAGTTACTTCAGGGCTGTAGGGGAGATGTCACCGCCTGTACATTAGGTTCAACGGAGGACAACGGTAAGAGCTTTTTTACCATGGGTTAAAAGCTTTTTACCATGGGTTAAAAGCTGAAGCGCGGCTAATCCAGCCTCCTCACATACCGCACAGGTCGGTCCTGGAACACATTCCAAGATTTGGACATTAGCCATGGTCAGTTCTCGCCCAGTGTTGCAGGTTGTGGGTTTCGGAATGTGCCAACGTGAGAATGGAAATATGCCATGTTAACGACGAACCGGAGTAGGGCTGAGATGGGGTTGAAGCGGACCACCGACTGAAGCAACGAGACATTCAAAATGTTCCAGAACGCAGGTTTAGAAGGTGGACGTGAACAATTTAATAACCTATGAAATGGCATGTACTGTTATCGCACTAGAATAAGTTTTGAGGGCCTTTCGGGGCCTCGATGAAAACTGTCTCTCGAAGGATGAAAACTTTTTTGCACTTTTAATAGAATTTCAAATTTTCTTCATAGTTCGTGGCTTTCCTTTCAGATCGGTGAGACGAAGAGAAAGCCACGGTGGAATTTGAATGTCAAAAAATAACACGCAAATAGAGTTGTAGCCCTATCTGCCTGTGTGTGCCTGTTGGCCAGCAAGAATGAGTATGAGAGTGTTGAGACTAAATCTGATTCAATGGGTTCATAAATATATATACATTATACATATGTTTTGGAACCGGTGAAGACTGAATTCAACATCTTTGGAATTACTGCAAAGGAAATGAAAGGACATCTGCAGTAAATGTCAACATAAGGGACACACACAGGATGAATAAATATTATAAAAGGGACTTTTTCGACAGTCTGTCTTGTTCATAGAATGGACATGAGTGTACTGTTTGACTATGGAGCAACAGACTTTGGGCTGGGGGGGGGGGGGGGGCAGGGCGGGGTTTAAAGACAATGTTATTGTGTATGTTTGATACTTTTGTATTATTGATATGATCTTGCAGTGTTTTTTTTAAAACAACTGAATAATTTATTACTGTCAATTTTACCTCAGTGTGTCCCAGAACCTGGACAAAAGAATATTTGAAAAAAAAGAAAAGACTGGCGTGTTGAATTTTCCGCAGTGTTGATTCAAGGAGAGCTGGGTGCCCAGTGAGGCACACGGCCCCCACCCTGGGGCCCCCGCAGAGCAGGCGTTTGTGTTGTTCTGTAATGAACCCGTGGCCCAGGGTGCAGACGCCTACTTTGGATTGAAATAAAAGGAATGATTCTTGAAATATTAAGAAGCTCTTAATGACATCTTTGGGTCTTGGTTTAAATGATACTTTTTTTTTTTACTAACAAAGTTGAAATGCAAGCACACCTGGGTCAGCGCTAGGACAATACCGGACAGAGGATGACAGCCATTCGAAGCCTAAGGAATGTTTTGTAATCTAATCCTAGTTCAGTAGCGTTCTGGTCCCATTCGGTACAGTTTGGACCTATTTAGGATCACTGCATCATGTGCAGTCTGCAAATTGTTGGTTTAAAAATAATACATTTTAAACTTGGCCTGAACAAAAAAAAGAACACGCCATATTTATCTTGCATTTCATTTTTACCAAAGCAAATTCCCCCGAATGAATGAATGCACTTCAATATCAAGAGCGGAACAAGCCTGCATGCAAGATGAATCAACGAAATCAACGAAAGTTTTTCACCTGCTTAAGAGAAACAAATATATCAACACGTGGACCATGTTGACCGTTTAATTAATTATATTCGAATTTAACTTTTTGCGATACTGAAATGTGAATACTGAACTGTGTATTTATGGCCAGGTGTGTCTGGCTGTGTCATTCTGCAGAGCTAGAGGAGGCACAAACAACTCAACTATGGCCTTTTATAGCCTCAGGGGTCCTTTCTCTTTCAATAAAGAAATACATTACATACAGTTGTAGTTTCATGTGGATGAATGTAGTACTTATTTTATTCTGGTTTCCCTTGAAAAGAAACATTAGTATGGAAGTTGCTCTATTAATTAGTTAAACTAAACATTAATTTGGTTTAGAAACTAAAGCTCCATAAAAGTTATATATAGACTGGATGTGCCACGACACAAGTTATGTATTTCTCCAGACGTCCCTATTCTTAAATCAACACTACTTCAAGCGTCGCCTCAGTGATTTTTTGTTGAAAGCTTTATTGTGGATGTATTATTGAAAAATATGATGAATACAATGATTACATAAGACACAATAAGAAACATTAGCCATATCTTTTAAATTCTGTTTCAGCAATGGGAGCAGTTATTGTTCATAGTGTGTATAGTAGGCTACAGTAGTAAAGTTAATTGTAAGTTATAGACCTTAGTATTTTAAAAGTGTGATGAACGACGACCTAACTGTTTTCTAGACTTCACAAGACAGATGGAGACAGAGGCAGCCCCTAGCACGGCGAAGAGGAGCAGACTGAATGTAGCATATAGTCCAGTCTCGGCGTCGTTGGGGGAGAGGTCCATGCCCAGGAAGCTGACCGAGTGGTCCAGCAGAGGAGGTACAGTTGCTATGGGGAGGAAGATTGGTTGTGCTGTCAGTTACTGTCAATCATTGACATCATTGATACACATTTGTATTAATGTATAATGTGCATAGATATTATTATTATTATTATTATTACTGAGGAAGAGCCAAATATTTGTTTCGGTTCAAACAGAAGAACATTTTAATTTCATTCAAACAAACTAAAATCAAATTATCAATCTAAATGTGAGGCGACAACTTGTTTAACAACAACTAGGAAGACACTTACACGAAGACACGTGAGTACTAGTTTAGCTAGTTGAATAACAAAAAGGCCTATGGTTCATTGTACCTTCGGGTCCTGGTTTTAAACATTCATGCGGTCCAGAGGCGGGGTCAGGGAAGCCGTTACAGGAGATGATGGAGGAGTAGTAGGCAACAGAGCTTTTGGCAACACGAGCGAGGTTGGGGTCAGAGTGATTGACATAGAACAGGCCGAACCTTTCCGAGAACCCCGTCGCCCACTCTAGATTGTCCATCAGTGACCAAGCTGTGTAGCCCCGGATATCGATGCCGTCAAGCAGGCGAGCTGTAGCGAGAAATCATCAATTACTAGGGGAAAAAATGACACCTGGCAGAGCTGTCAGTTTGAATGGGTTTGCTTTGTGGTCTCGTGTAGGCTGTGCAATGAAGGGGACACACCTTTCAGAAGCTGGTTGATGTACTTCTCGTAGTAGTAGCTCCTGTGGGCGTCGTTGAGATCAACCTCTCCTCTTTCTGACATGCCATTCTCTGTGACTATGATGGGTGGATTACCATACTCTTCCCTAATGAAGTTAAGGATCCTCCGGAATCCAAACGGGGACACCTTCAGCCACGATGAGCCTGAGTCCAGCCAGGCACGGTCGGCGATCGTCCCAGCCCCCCTTGGGAACATGTTATTATTTAGTCTTTGGGTATTACTCACCTAACGGCCCGTTTGGTTTTATCTTGATTCTAAACTAGCTTGGTGGACCAGTGTTTAGATGCAAGATGGCTGCTACATGAATAAAGCCCATTGAGGTTAAAGTTGCAGTGTGTAAGTGTGTAAGATTGAGCCCCACCGAGTTAAGGCTGGAGCTAGTTGTAAGGTTATATAATGCACCTTTATACCTGCACTATGTTACTTCTCTACTGCAAATATTCTGCCTTTAAGAAATATCTGCACAAGAAAGCTGAACAGGAATAAAACATGGCCAACAGTCCGAGAGTCAGTTATTGATGGAGACTCTTCTCCAAAATCTCAGATGACTAAATGTATTTGAAAGGATATAGCTCTGTGCTAAGTGTAGTTACATCTCAACCCAATAGAGGCTGCTAATTTGAAAACACACACACTGGTAGTGCTTGTTTAACTGTACAGTACTATAAAGCTTCCACGATAAACCTGAATTGAATAACCTTAACAGTAATCAAGTTCTTATTTAAACAGTCCAAAACACAGTAAATTAATTATCAAACCAAAAATGTAATGCTGAATGAGAAGACATTAACATGGAGGTTAATACAATATTAGTGATACAACTAATATGCTACTTTGTGCTGTGCAGTTTTCAGTTTTCTGCTGTGGTTGTTACCCTGCTAGTGTGGGGGAATCCTTCAGCCTTACCTGTCGGCATCGTAGTGCTGCAGGCCGCCATAGTCAACGGGAAACGCCAGCACAGTGGTGTAGTGGTTAAAACCAAAGTAGTCATGGGTTCCCTTCGTCCTCTTGATCTCCTCAGGAGTAAACTCTGGTAATCTTAAAGAATACACCAAGTTAGGCCATTGATTTGGTATCATAGAAGACCAACATTGGAGCTTTATCACATATGTTGACTACTTCCAAAAAAACAACTTCTCTACTTTCAGGTCATACCTAGACTTGGGAAGGCCAACGGCTAAGCTTCTGTCACGGATAATCGTCTTCATCACATTGCTGTAGTCACCATTGAATATAGGATGGGCGAACCAGCCGATGTAGAACTGCACCAAAAGGAATTATAGTTAGGTGTAGAGTGTAGGTTATCACTAAGAAACCTGATAAGACTGTCAACGGAATAAATAAAACACTGAACAACAACAGGTTATTTTTTAAATATTTTCGACCTGATGTTTCAACACAGTTCTCCGTTCAACCAGAGGCGGTCAGTACTGCCTTGAAGGCTAGCATTGTGGTTTCTGAGTGGTTGTCAGTAGAGGCTACCTGCACCACCCGTTTGGCAGCATCGATGTCCTCCTGCTTGTTTGGGTTTCTGGGTTCAGACCAGTCAGAGTTGATGGTGATGGAGATGAGGCCTCCCTGCTCGGCGCGGTACTTGTCGTTGTAGAGGTGCCAGGCCTCTGCGTGGGCCTTGATCAGGTTGTGACCCACCAGGTACGGCAGGGTGCCCGGTCGGAAGCTGATCCCTGTATAGGATTTTTCAAAATTAACAATAAGAGCTTATCAACGATGGAAACAGAAAAAGGATCCAAGTAAGTGAATAAGTGAAGAAAATAACGTTTCATATTTGTACTCATCCTACGGAAGCTTTGATTTGATCGACTGAGCGGTCTGTAAAAGATAGCGCTTGAATGAATGTCCTTGATATACCTGGGGCAGCTGCTCCATAGCCATGGCCCACCATTGCTATATTGTAGGGCTCATTGATGGTGATCCAATATTTGACTTTGGGGCCAAGGCGGCTGAACATGATGTCTGCATAGTCCCTGAATCGGTCGATGATGGTTGAATTCTCCCAGCCCCCGTCATTCTGGAGAGCTTGTGGTAGATCCCAGTGGTACAAGGTTATCTAAATAAAACAAGACGGATGACCATGTTAGGGTTTTCAACAGACCCCCAATGGACATGACGTAGAACCATAGGTTCACTTACATGTGGTTGAATGTTAGCAGCCAGCAATGCATCCACTAGTCTGTGGTAGTAGTTCAGACCGGCCTCGTTGATGTGTTTGTTGGTGCCGTCGGGGAGCACTCTGGTCCAGGAGATGGAGAAACGATAGTGGGTCACCTTCAGTTCCCTCAATATAGCCACATCTTCCTCTACCTTGTTGTAGCTGTCACAAGCTATGTCCCCCGTGTCGTCGTTGAACACTCTGAGTGGGGTGTGGGCAAACTTGTCCCATATGCTGAGGCCTTTCCCGTCAGCTCTCCAGCCTCCCTCAATCTGGTAGGAGGGAAGGAGAACGTTACCAACTCTTTAGTACATTCATCATTTGCTGGATTTGATGTAGAAATACAATTTTGGAAGGGATGAAACCGTCGCAGAATTTTGCAGTCAAACATCAGCACACAGCATTGAACAAAAATACACTGTAGAAGATATATTATATATATATATAATTATCTATTTAAGCCTCCATGAAGATGTATGAAGATGTATGACATTGTAATCATTCACCTGGTATGATGCTGTTGCTGTACTCCAGATGAAATCTTTGGGGAAATGTCCATAAAGTGTTTTCTCGTCATCTGGTAGTGGGAAGCCATTGTCCTTTGTGATTTGAAAGTAGTAGTGAGCTGAGAGTTTTGGTGTCCGTGGACGGTTTGGTTTCATGAAGTCCACATGATGGAGTCCAAATCCTACTTTGTACCCATTAAGCCACTCAAAGGAATCCATTACAGATGTTATGTATCCTCTGACCTTCACACCGTCCAAGTTATGTGCTGTTGAAAAACATCAAATTGGCAAGACATATATTAAGCTTTGTCTCAACAATTATTTGTTACATTTCTTCAGATAATAAGACGGTATAACTGAATGGAAAATTACCTTTCAGAACCTCATCAATGTATGTTTTGTAGTAGAATACCCTGCCTGTATCATCAACTGTGGTCTTGGTGTCAGTAGCTACGCCATTGTCTGTAATGTAAATCTCTGGGTCTCCATACTCCTCCTTGATCCAGATAAGGAGTCTTCTGAGTCCCCAAGCAACAGCTCTCTGTTTACTGATCGCAGTGCTTGGGGAATCACTGTCCTCTTCCTCAACTATATCTCGATCAAATTCATAGGACGGAGGACTGAGCTTAGGTGTGGCATGGCGCACAATCTTGGTAGTGTAGTGGTTTATACTGAAGACATCCGCAGTGCCCCTGATGTAAGCCTTCTCTTCCTCAGTGAATGAAGGAAGTCTGGACACTGAGAGACCTTGAAGTTCACTCTTGTTTCCAACTTGCCATTTCATTGCGTCAGGGTAATCACCGTTTTTGAAAACAGGGTGTGCAAACCAGCCAAGTTGGAACTGGAGAGCACGATCTGCAGCCATCACTTCCCGTGGGACCAAGACATCCTTGGGTTCAATCCAGTCAGCATTGAGGGCTATAGATATCAGACCACCCTGAGATTTTCGATACTTGTCGTCGTATGTGTGATAGGCTTTAGCGTGCGCTTTAAGAAGGTTGTGAGCAACTCTGTATGGTACATCCCCTGGATTTTTAACATTTGGTGGGACCTGCCCAAGTCCATATCCTGACCATGCAATTGTATGAGGCTGGTTGAAGGTCATCCAGAACTTCACTCGGTCTCCAAATGTGGCAAAGCAGAAGTCACAAAAGTCATTGAAGGTTTCAATCATACTAGCATTGTCCCAACCATTTATGTTCTGCAAAGCTTGGGGGAGGTCCCAGTGGTAGATTGTTACCATGGGTGTGATCTTTTGTGCTACAAGGCCATTGATGAGTCTGTTGTAGTAGTCTACACCGTTTTGGTTCAAGGAGGCACGGTGTCCGTTGGGAAAAATCCTGGACCAGGATAGAGAGAATCTGTAGGACTTCACCTTAAGAGCCCTGAGCATGTAGAGGTCTTCATCCAGTCTGTGATAGCTGTCACAGGCTACATTTCCATTAGTATTACCTGGAATATTTCCTGGTTTCTGGGAGAATGTGTCCCAAACACTGGGCCCCTTCCCATCAGCATTCCAGCCACCTTCAACCTGATAGGCGGAGGATCCAACTCCCCAGTGGAATCCCTGGGAGAAGGTTCCGTAATGGTAGAGTTTGCGCTGGAATACGGTTTGGCTTGAGAAATTCCTCCATACAACCCTAGCCTCGGATGGGACTTTAGATGCGGGCAGAGAGGGTATTTTATTGCTGTCGTAGCTTCTTACGACATCTCTATTAAAACTTTGTCTTGCTGAACTAAAGCCATTGTTCTCAATAAGTTTGGAGTAAAAATAGGCAGACTGCTTTGGTGTCCTGGGTCTGTCTGGCAGGTCAAAGTTGACATGGTGCAGTCCAAAACGCTCACTGTAGCCTTGTGGTCCCTCAAAGCCATCCATGAGAGACTGAACGGTAAAGCGCTGTACATTCACCCCATCAACATGGATAGCTGTTAGAAAAAAAACATGATTAGCTAGTGTAAATAGAACCCAAATTTAGAATCTCATTACATTTTTCAGCAACATACCTTTCAATGCCTCATTGACGTAACTCTGAATATAATTAATTCGACTGGTGTCACTGAGTGTGTCCCCACTGTTCTCAGTAGGCATTCCATTTCCAGTGATGTAGATAGGCACCTTGCTGACATCTAGGTACTCAGCTGAGATGAAGTTTAACAGTCTCCTAAGGCCCCGTGGTGCAGAGTAGATCCAGTCAGATGCTGTAGAGGACCATGAAGGGTCTACATGGGCCTGAAGGTCACCAACCCCCTGAGGGCCGGACGTGCAGCCACCAACACTGCTGCTGACTAAACGGGAGGTATAGTGGTTCAAGCCAAAGAAGTCGGCTGTACCACTGATCCTCCGACTCTCCTCTGCAGTGAAGACTGGGAGTCTGGCAGGTTCAGAGAGGGGACAAGCTTTTCTCTTCTGTTCAATCTGAGCTTTGAGCAGTGCAGGGTAATCCCCATTGACAAATATGGGGTGGGCAAACCAGCCTAGCATAAACTGCAGGTAGCGTTCTGCAGCTGCTACGTCTTCAGGTCTGGAGGGATCCAATGGATCGGCCCAGTCAGAGTTCAGGGCGATGCCCACCTCTCCACCCTGAGTCTTCCGGTGTTTATCATTGTAGACATGCCAAGCCTCAGCATGGGACTTCAGCATGTTGTGAGTGGCCTACAAACATGTACAATGGTTAGGAGAACAGAACAAGATTCAGAAAACATCGCTTTAAAAGTAATAACCATTCTTACCTGGTAGGAGGCAACCACGTAGTCCTTAATCCCAGGGGGGTGCTCACCGGTTCCATACCCAGCATGGCTCACCACCCAGGGGCTACTGAACGTGTTCCAAACCTTAACTCTGTCTCCAAACTTGGAGAAGCAGAAGTCTGCATACTCCCTGAAGGCTTCCACGATGGAAGCGTTGGTCCATCCACCACAGTCCTGGAGGGCCTGTGGTAGGTCCCCGGGGTGGAGGGTGACAACAGGCTGAATGCCAGATTCATTCAGAGCATCGATCAGCTTGTCGTAGTAAAGAGCTCCTTTCTCAGAATGGCTCCCCTGGTGGCCATGAGGGAACAGTCGGGCCCAGGAGATGGAAAACTGGTAGGTGTTGACATGGAGACCGCGAAGGAGGTAGAGATCATAGTCAATCTTGTGGTAGCTGTCACAAGCCAGATCTGCAGTCTGATTTTCAAACACTTTGTTTTCATGTCCGAAGCGATCCCAAATGGTCTCTCCTTTCCCTTCTTCTGACCAGCCCCCTTCTACCTTGAAGGACTCGCTGGAGGTGGCCCATTGGAAGCCATCAGGGAAAGATTCACGCCAGAGATGATCTCGGTTTGATGTGGTCTGGTCACCAAACCTATCCCACACATTCTGATAACTGGTTGGTATTCCTGGGTAGGATTGCGCTCTACTACAAAATAAAAAGATAAACATCAATTTTAGAGATTTTATGTTTTGCAAATACTTTGTCTTTGATGCATTGGGTTCTACATTTCATCCGTTTTAAGTATTCTGAACGTCTCCTCCATGTCAAATCCCATGATAATCAGGTCATTTTGGTTTAGAACTTTAACACATTCAAAAGTTATTACATGAGATGGGCTTTATATATTAATAGTTTTATAACCAGACAAGATCACGTTAACCCCACATAGAAAGGCTTCATGTTAAGCACTAATGATGATTTTTTTTTAATTGTTTTTCAGACAATACAATGTATAAGAAAGAAAGAATTAAAAAACTACACAAATATAACATTAGTGTTTACCTTGTAATAGGTGGCCAAGGGGCTGTAGTTTATCAAAAGAACAGCCCAGAAGAGTCATGTTGTATATCAGTAAAGGTGTCTTCCCAATGGTATGCTTTGAAATAGAATAGTAATTAATTACATTTAGAATAGAGGACAATATTAACATCTTGAAAAAAGACAAAAGGGAGGAGAAAAGTTTTTTCCACAGCACGAGTAAATGTAAAAATATTACCTGTATTTTGCTCAACTCCTTGTAAAGGTTTGTTTGAGAGGTACAGTCATATTCTACGTGTAGTGACAAGAAATCTGTCTGTTTGGATATTTGACACAAAGTAAATTTGATTATTTAGCATAATCAGAATAAATATATATATATTATATATTATCTATAATTAGCCAGTGCTATACAGGCTACATCTTACCATTGTAAGCATTTTGTACTCTGAGTTTATATTTGCAGCACTTGTTCCAAAACCAACTGATAAACGTCTCACTGTGAACAGATTAGATACCAAGATCCTCATCACAATACAATAACAAATAAACACTATGTCTATGCCTGATTAAGAGGTTGCATTGTGCCATCCTTTAGATGTATTAATGTGCAATAAAATAAAGGTAATGTAAGCAAATCAGAAACATAACTTATAATAAAAGAATGTACCAAATTTAGCAATGATCCCATTGTTATTGTAATTGCATTACCGGTAATCTGATTTTTCCAATCACAAACCCAGATTGATACTTTAAAGCTGATTCACATGGATTATTGTTCTGAATATCAAATATCAAACTTTTTTTTTCACCAGACAAATTTTATCAACTGAATTAAATTATAGTTATAATTATAATAGACTATGAACATATAAAAGTAGCCAAAAGATACCAAATTGTTTCCTAGAATAAACCACTCTGTGTCCCACTTAATATTCAGCAATCCACTTTGTACAATCAATCTTTTGGATTCCCTGAGGCTCAAACATGATTTCCTACACACACACAAAAAAACATAATGCTCTTACATTTCCCAGGAAACAATTCATAGTAACGGTTGTAGGCACTGGCGTGAGCATGGAGTGCATTCTGGAGTTCCACACTCTTCAGCTCATCCAGGCGGCTCAGGGTCACCCAGGACTGCACCAGCTCGCCAAACTCCAGGAAGGCAAACTCTGCATACCGTTGAAACATCTGCCCCAGCTGAGGGCTCTCCCAGCCCCCGTACCTCCTTCTCAGCTCTTCTGGTACAGTAGAACCATGAAGGATAACCAGAGGCTGGAGACCTACCTCCAGCAGCTGGTTCAACAAAGCCTTGTAGCACCTGACTACAGCTGGCTGGGGCTGGCCTGGGAGTCCTGTGGGCAGGAGCTGATCCCAGGACAGGGG
>JAOPJL010000089.1:13336554-13355136 GCA_027123545.1 Trisopterus esmarkii | reverse complement strand
CCCCCCCCCCCCCCCCCCCCCCCCCCCCCCCCCCCCCCCCCCCCCCCCCCCCCCCCCCCCCCCCCCCCCAAGCACAGCAATTTGTTCGTGACACATCAGAGCACGTTGAGAACAGTTAAGTCTGAAGGTGGCTGATTGGGATTGACAGCCAGCCGACAAGGAAGTAAGTCTAAAGTAAGAAATAGCCCCGTCGTCAACACTCATGACCGTCAAACTTGGAAATTGCGTTGCTATGCGAGGGCGCCAATCACATGCATATGTGGGAGGTACTTAGTGGATGTTAGGGTAATGGAACCGCTGCCAGGAGCAGCTTGTTTGACGGCGTTAAGACTCAGCCCCCCCGTTTTTCCAACGCTCCGCCTGTAGCCTGCCCTATGAGATTTTGTGTTATCCTAAATGTGGACATGCTGTATATGCAAACTCACACGTGGAGACGCTGTAGATGCAACCCTTTCCACTGGTAGTTTTTCACCTGGGTTTTTGCTATTGCTACAGTATATGATAACGATTTCCCAACCCAGAAGAATTAAACGTGTCCTAGTTTTGTGGTGTGGCCACAAACCCATGAGTGTGATCAGGATAGTAGGGCCTTAGGGTCCGGGCTCTGGGGGTCGTTGGGAATCAGAAGGTAAAAGAAAAAACACAAGGAGCATAATAACAGTTCTGCAACCAATGCATGAAATCAAAACAGCTGAATGGCTGCGGGCGCCGTCAGGAGAGAGGAAGGTCAGCCAAAGAGAAGCCAATATTTCTGACAGAGGTCCCCACACAAGAAAAATGGCTGACAGCATGTCATTAACTCGACTGCACTTTCACACGTCTGTCCATCAGATATCTATCTTCACCTGTCTTCCTTGTCATTGAAAACGGCTGAGATGATATATAATGATTAATATAATTATGAATTAATACATAACAAAAAAGAGATTTCCCCCAAGGACATTACATTATAGCAACTGCATCTCTCTTCATATTTTCAATGAACAATACTGTTAATTGTTTTCATTGTACTCATTGTATCGTAATCAGTAGCAGTAATATATTATGTAATACATTCTACATGATTTGACATTTAATCAGATAACACCATGGAAGTAAATTGGCAAACTTGCTTTAACTAGAGAAATGATTGACCCTGAAGACGTCTTTGAATTGAATCCTTTCATCTTTGTGTTTGTGTTTCTTCCCCTCCCTATAACAGTTTTATATCTGAGGTCGATGAACAGGTGATGCTTAATCAGTAGTGGATTCTCCACGTTTTTGAACAATCTCTTACCACTATCGTATTAGTCAGCCAACACACAGACAGTTTACTTTGCACTTGACTAGTTTATTCTATCAACCACTTTTTAAACCAAAAATTGTCATTGCACGTGTGTAAACGCCAACAAATGACTACAATATATTTGGATAAGTTTTTATCTAGAAATATTTTGAAAACATTTACAACCAGCTGTAATGTGTCGCGTCTGACATGCTTCCGGAGCAGAAAGTATACTGTCTTTGCCCAATTGCTATCATTGCTTGCATTAGCACTCACAATTATGCACATGTATGTGAAGCCACTTATTCATTCCAAGGGTCATTACACATACGATCCGTGTAGTGTGTAATTATCCACATTGTCCTTGGCCACAATGCAGTATAATCATCAATACTTTATGATGCTAGATTCTTGAATTTGATAGTAGTACTGTTTATATAGTCACGCACGTGTTTCAAGTTAGTCATCTACCTCGTCACCCATGTTTTTCTGTTAAATCACTAATGAATAAGGGTGGAAATATTTGTCACTCAGTTCTTTCAAACTCAGCAATAGTTGAAGGGTGTGCTGGTAAAATATAGTAGATGTAAGGCATGAGCATAAAAAGTAAACAAGATGTTGAGAACATGATGGTAGAAGGTTTTATTTCACGATAACAAGCACACTTCTACAAAGCCAGTGCACACTATTGTAATTATGTCGGTTAGTCATTGCTAAGTTGCATAACATACAAAACGTAGTCAAAAAAGACTGCTAAGCAAGCATGTTTGTTACAATAACACTGCCAAAATGCCTGGATTCTTGAACACTGTTGGCTTCACACGGTGAGAGAGGACTAAAACATAGCTAAATAGTGTCAACTAAAACAGAAACTGTGCGCAATGGGTTTAATGATATTAATGCTTTGATGTTGACTTTTAGTTTAAAGGTTATTACACTTGATTACAGTTTCCTTCTTTGAATACTGATTGTAGGTAGCTTTTGGCATCAACCATTCGTTGTGTTTGGATTAATGTCAAATTGTTTGCAGGCAGATGGTTGGGGTTGGTCGTACTATATCATCCTGACAGTGGCCATGATCTGTCGAAGCTGCCCATTAAATACAGATCTTCTTAGACTATATTTCTATCTACATATAGACACGATTCCTCTCTTGGCCAGCGTTGAACAGACCTTACTAGGAGGAAGCAACGCTTATTCCCGGCAAAAAACATATTCAGTGTAGCTTGTCCAGATTTTGTCCTCGCTTGGATCATTGCTCGTGTAGGCGCACGTACCAGTGGAGCTGCATGCCACCATGTGGAAGCCCACTTCGGTCAGTTTGTCAAACGCCTGCTCTAAAAAATTATATTTCAGGTAATACCTGGATGTATACCTCTCCGGCGGGCGGTCGGGGTCCCTGCTCTCATTCAAAGTGTCTCCAAACACTTCCTTCGCCAGGGAGGTCTTCCCGCATACGGTGATGCGCGCAACTCTCCTAAACTTTGCGTCGGTCTGGATATCTCTTCCGATCGTGTACGAGCCCCTGTATCCTATCGTGATGTACCCGGACTTCCTGGAGTCGAGGGAAGGCGAGCGCGGGCTGCTGCCCACCGCGGTGATCGTGCGTAAAGTGTCCATGCGTAAAGTGTCCATGGCGCCGCACTGGGGCGCGCCTTCGTCGGGGTCACTCTGGCAGATCTCCTCGCTGATGGAGTCGTCTTTGCTCATCTTGGGGTGCAGCAGGCGCTTGGAAAGCTCCCGCAGCTGGAAAAAGTCGGCCTCCCTCTGTAGGCGGCTTCTCTCTGGGAAATAGTCGGGGAGCACCAAGTTAAGATCGCGCAGATAGTCGAGGATATAGCGGAATAAGAATCCGTCCCTGTCTAGAAAGAAGCGTCCTTTGTTGTCCCTCGCCAACTCTTTGGGGGTCTTCTTGCTGAACATGGTCCAGAGGAGGGAGTCCGGGACAGCGACTAAAGTTGTGTGTCTGGTGACGTACACTTGTCCGCCGACATTCAACTCGATGATTTCGGGAAACGGGGAGAATTCGTTGCAATTCGATATCCCGCTCTCGGTGTCCGCTAGGGCCATTTTGGAGCAGTGGGGTCTCCGCCGGGCAGAATCACTGACTAAGGATGTGGCTGGTTGTTTATGTAGCCTATGCCTGGCATTTAAGAGTAGGAGGGGAGATCGACCCCCAATTTGTATTTAACCATTTAAGGGCGGCCAGTGTACAGCCCTATGGGAGATAATGGCTGTCCAATGGGCGTGCTCCTACCAGGGGGGGGGGGGGGCTGCTGTAGTTTGCTCCCCCTCCCCTTCTCTCTGTTCAAGAGGTTTCATTGACACGGACAAATACGATTTATAATTAAGCAAAGGACGATTAAAAAAATATGGCTGTGTAAAAAGCCAAAACAAAAAAGAAAACACGACATATTTTTCCAGAAAGTACACAATCTTATTCTAAACACTTCATAGGGGAGTAGGTTATGTTCATATCATAATACTCATGTAGCGGTGTAGCCTATATGTAGCTCCCCAATAATAAAATACAAACGAAGCACTTTTCCAGAGATGAATTAACGAGGAGAATATGGCAATGAGGCAATTCCATCGAAAGTCCTGAGGTGGGGTAAGCATGCGCACAACGCGTCGCAAGACTGCCACCTACTGGACCACACGTTCCTCTACTCTGAATCAGGTTTATTCCCCTTTTTTTTTTTTACTTTGACCCAAAGGTATTTTTTTGATATGATTTAATTTGTAGTAGCACTCTTGTAGTAATGTCATAAAATTACATCCATAATTACTACGGATACAGGCCTACTGTAGGCCTACTGTCTGTATGTACGACTTTACAGTACATACAGTGTATGGAAACGTCATTACGTTTCAAGCACTCAATAAATGTCTCTGCATCAGTCAAGAGGTGATGTCTTGGATTTCTCTGAAACGGGCCCATTCATTTGGATTGACCGCATGAAGACTGCAGACACCCAGCGTCGTTGGGAAAGGCCGGCTATCAAGTTCCCTATACTGGCTATCTACTTCCCCAAAACTGAACTAAAACTGAAAGCAAGATAGTAAAAACAGTAAAATAGTAAAAACAAATGATATAGATCGCAAATATATATATATTTAATTCAATGGTAAATTATTTGAAATTTCCCTCAATTTGAAGTATCAAAATGAGAGCTGAATGTATCTTAATGGAACTTTTATTTATTCATCGCAATATATAACTTTTTACATATTTGTTACATATTAGTATTTTTACTTGCTTTACATTATCTTCTATGTGGCTGTTGAGGAACAGAGCCTTAGAATTGCAGGCCTACTATTGTGTACTTGTACAATACGATTTAATAAAAGTAATTCTTATTCTGATACTGATTATAATTGTTCATTATTAAGTATTCTAATTCAAGGTTTATAAACATGAATGTTGTACTTCAATGCATGTCGCGACCGCGACGCCCTGACGACTGACCCTTTATTGTGAAACTTCCTCCTCGTAAACAATCCTGAGTGTTGTCATTTGGGAAAATCGCCCTGGTCTGTCTTCACACGAGTGGGTGGACCGCACGGTATTTTAGTGACTCTCCACTCACTCTAACTATTTCTGATCACTAACTCCCGGAGGAACCCAACCATGCTGCGCAAGGTATCACAGAGCGATATTAGTATTTGATTGCTTTGCCAATTTAAAGTAATTACAACTGGAATACCATTTTAAATGCCATGTCGTATTTTGAGCAGTTTTCCCTCTAGGTTGGTGATCTATAGGCTGGATGGGTATCCTCAACGTCACTTTGTTGTTGTTTTCCAGAATGTTACCAGAAGCTTTGGAGCCGCGATCAGCGGTCTGGGCAGGAGCCACCTGACGGAGCGAGTGATCTCCCGGAGCAAGAGGATGATGCTGGACACCCTTGGGGTGGGGCTGATCGGCACCAGGACGGACGTCTACAACAAAGCCCTCCAGTACAGCCAGGTAGACACCTCCATCCTGGGCCCCAGGAACTGCCCCAGGAACTGCCCCCCCGGGAACTGCATGCCACATGGGCTGTATAATGAAGTGCATCTCAAGGAAAATCGCAAAGTTATAGGGCGATGATGGTGTAGTGGCGCAGGTGTTCAACTCCCAGCAGAAAAGGCTCTGGGTTTGATCCCCAATGTGCACAGCTTACCTGTAGTTATGTCTTCGACTAAAATGCCTCACCACCGCCATTTGCTTCTTAATAAACTGCATCTGAATTCACTGAGACAAAAGCATGTGCACAATGGTTGAATGGTTAATAACTTCTCATGCCACACATTTTAAAACATAAGATAAATATATAGATACAAAATGTGTTTAAATGGAAATTATCGATACTTGCGCACATGTTTATCCACAGATGCACCCTGTTCTTGTGTGGCAACCTTGTGTGGCTACAATCTTGTTAGTCATCCCTATAGTCATCCAGAATGTTTTGTTGCAGAGCTTCACGTCGAGGGATCAGAGCCAGGTCTGGGGGAGGGCGAGGACGGCCCTGCCCCCGCAGCACGCTGCCTTCGTCAACGGTGTTGCTGTAGGTCTCGTGTTCATAACCGAGTGCGTGCGTGCGTGCGTGCGTGCGTGCGTGTGTGCGTGCGGCCTTAGTTGTAACAATGATTTTAGTTCAAGATGTTTTCCATCCGTGTTTTGGAAACAGAATTTCCCTTTTGTTCTGTGATTTATATTATTCTAGAGGAAGATGCAAATAATCATTTATATTTGATGATATGAGACCAAGTTTTCTTCATCCCAGGTATTAACTTAACATCAAACACAATCATTGAGCCGACAAAATACACAATTTGTTTTCTCAGTTTTCTCATTATACCACAGAAGTGTTGAATGATTCAGAAAATTCAATATTGCTTCAAGGTTGTGCATTCTTCTTCAGTCACCGGATATCTCTGGCACTTATTTTTGTTTCGGTTTTGGAAGAATGTGCTAAAAATCCAAGATTAAAGGTCCAAAACAACTACCAGTGACCAGATGTTTCCTTGCCAATGGAAAACTATATACTCAAAGCACTGCAGAAAAAGAAATTCAGCTGATTAATGTGGTACATTATTTTCCAATAACAGGACATTCATTTAGTTCATCTTGGGGCTACTTGACTGCGCTGGGACACGCAATGATGTGTGTGTGTGTGTGTGTGAAAATGTTCTCCCTCATGCCAAACCCCCATTTGATCTCTGATCTCGGCCACACTGCAGGTTCATTCTATGGACTTTGATGACACATGGCACCCGGCCACCCACCCATCCGGGGCCATTCTCCCTGCGGTTCTGGCCCTGGCACAGGTCCTTCCCAGGCGGCCCACTGGACTAGACCTGCTTCTGGCCTTCAACGTTGGCATCGAGGTACAGGGCAGACTGCTGCGCTTCTCCAGGGAAGCCCTCGACATCCCTCAAAGGTTAGTTTGTTATTAAACCAAACCAAATCTTGAAGCTATAATTCCTGCTTCGCTCACCAGTGAGACCGACAACTTGACTAATACAGCAACACATTATCCATGAGGCTTATTTTTGGGTCACTTCTCCCAACTTTTAGATTCCACCCGCCCACTGTGGTGGGTGTGATGGGAAGCGCAGCAGCTTCAGCCAATCTCCTGGGTCTGTCCCCGGCCCAGTGCACTCACGCGTTGGCCATCGCCGCGTCGTCCGCTGGCTCTCCCTTGGCCAACGCTGCCACCCAGACCAAGCCTCTTCACATGGGGAACGCCGCCGGCAGAGGGCTGGAGGCCGCTCGGCTGGCCCTGATGGGGCTGGAGGGGAACCCGGAAGTCCTGGACATGGAGTCTGGCTTCGGGGTTTTCTTCAACGAGTACATGCCCTCTGCGATGGCCGACGTCGGGGGCTTCGAGTGGGCCCTGGAGAGTCAGAACGTGGCCGTCAAGAGCTTCCCCGCTCACCTGGGGATGCACTGGGTGGCGGAGGCGGCGTTGGCGGCCAAGGCGGAGCTGGAGGGCGCCGGCGAGTCCGGCGACGCCGACCTCCTGGACCGAGTCCGGAGCGTGACGCTGAGAGTGCCGGCCTCCAAGTACATCGACTGCCCTTACCCGTCCTCGGAGCACCAGGCCAGGCACTCGTTCCAGTTCAACGCCTGCTCGGCCCTGCTGGACGGCCGGGTGACAGTGGAGTCCTTCAGCGACGCGCGGAGGAGCCGGCCTGCCCTCAGGGGACTCCTGTCCGTGGTGAGGGTGGAAAGCCCGGAGGACAACCACCCCAGCTTCGACAAGATGTACTGCGACGTGGTCATAGAAACACACCCGGGGAACAGGTACGTGGGAAGGTGCGACACGTTCTACGGCCACTGGAGGCGGCCGCTGAGCCAGGAAGACCTGGAGAGGAAGTTCAGGGGCAACGCGGCCACCGTGCTGACGGCCCAGGGGGTGGAGGGCATCGTGGACGTCGTGGGAAACCTGGAGCGGATCACAGACTCTTCCGCTCTCGGTTTATTCCTCCAGATGACAAGTAATCAATAGGCTTGGAGAGTATGAAAAGTTTTTAGATGTAGAAATACATTATATATATATATATATTTTTTTTTTTTTTTTTGGGGGGGAGCTTTATACATTTATCTCGATCACGTTCAACATATGCGTTGTAAATGAAAATTTTGTCTGAATGTTTGACAATATCTTACTGTCTTAGAGTAAGATGTATTATGTATTGTGCAATATCTTCTTAGCTGTGAATGGAGAATAAAAAAGGTTGACATGGAAGACTACTGTAGACCTTTTGCTTCTCAAGAACCAAACCACAATCCTGTGGCATGAAACTTTATTGTACTTTCATTTCCTCCTGCAAAAGCAGGTTTACACTGGTTTTGGGCCAGTGTGCTCTTACGGCAGGGTGCACGCGATTCATTTTCCAGCATTCATCCCAGTCAAAGGGAAATCAGGCCAGCTTCAGCACAGCCTGCACCATGGTGCCGATGCCATCGGAGATCTCGTGGAGAGGCGCGTTGCACATAAAAGCGCAGGTGGTGACCACTTTGTTCTTCTCGTCCACGTGGCTCTCGGCCACACTCTTGCTCACGTGCGTGCAGCCCAGCTGCGCGATGGCGGCCGCCGTGTCCGTGGTGTTGGGGTATCTGTACACGGAAAGAAGCAACCAACACTGCTTAGGCTTGGGTGGCGGTTCGCGTGAATGTGAATATGCGGTCACCATGTGTGAGCTGTTTTCCGGCGTCAGTAATAGACCGTAATAGACCCCTTCCAGTTACACACTCCCGCTTGCTAGTTTGTAATATTTTTTATTGGATACTTTGTTTAACTTGGGGTTTTTTTTGATAGCGAGACTAGCGAGAATAGCGACAATACATACGGCAGGCATGTAAAGGTGCTTGCCCCGCTGCCACAACAAACACAACGTTGTGTGTTGGTGTTGGTTGTTGTCGTCGGGTTGCGTTTTTTGTTGACTCGAAGGGTTGGTCAATTTTGGCCGTCGTTTTAATTTTTTACTTTCTCTTTTAAATCGGTGGTTCTGTGTTTGTTGGGGCAGTTTTGTGCAAGCAGCTTAACCGCGCAGGTCGTCTAGGAAGACGCATTCCAGGTGTACGTTGGGAAAAAAAACCCACTTGTCGTCGTTCTCGCGGCCTACGGTGACCTCGCAGCCGGGGAAGACCTTGGCGGCCAGGACGGGCGCGATGCAGCAGAGGCCGATGGCCTTGCCCTCGCCGTGGAAGGCCTGGAGCACCGCCTTCACCTCCGCGTTGACACTGCAGTCCTTCCCCTCGGTGGCCCACGTGCACAGGTTCTTGGCTGCGCCGAAGCCACCTGCAAAACCGACCGTGCGACCAAAACCTTTCGTTAACTTTGATAAGTGTGTTGTGTATCGTTGACTCTATTTCTTGCACATTGTTATGAAAGTAATACTTTTTTTTTTGTCTTGGGTTGTGAAAATTTTTAAAGAATGGGATAATACAATGCCACTGTAAGTCACTTCAAGTGTCTGCTAAATATCAAACGGCAAATGGGAATTCATGCTTTGTTGCATCCCTAATTGGGACCATGTGAAGCAAAGAGGACAGGGCATCGGCTAGGGACATCATTCGGGTCACAGTTGCCTAGGCAACCCTGCACCTGGGAAAATGATGGCATCAAAGTCTTTGACGAGGAGCTTAGACAGATCCTGAATGTCTCCCCGAGCCAGCCTGGCACTCTCCACCAACACGTTTCTCTTCTCCTCCGTGGGACCTCCCTTCATGTGGTCCACCACATGCATCTGATCCACGTTGGGGGCAAACATCTTCACCTGCAGGATATAAGGGAGTTGCCATTTATCGATCACCAATAATAAAAATGTAAACAACAAAAAAACACAATTGAAGCAAAAACATACGGGTCGTTGGTTGGAAATTTTGGATTGCAAAATTAAAGAGCTATGATAGCCTAAATATGATATACAACACTGAGTGACAAACGACTACGTGATCAGTAATGTAGTAATAGTAGGTGGGCCGATATTATGGAGGGTAATCGGGTCACACATGGGGCTAGCTAGGGTATGGCTGCATCCAGTAGCAACATTGTACTTACACTTGCATCCCCTCTGCTGAGATGGACCAAAACAGCGGAGGCTTCGTGGATTTCAGTGCCATCGAATACTCCGCAGCCTGCAAGCACTACAGCAACGCGTTTCCCCATGCTGAGATTATGGTGTGAGTGTGTGTTTGTGTGTGGGGTTATTTTCGACCGGCTTGAGTTTAACTTTGACTACAGTGTATCAGATCATAAATGTAACGTTTATGACCATTACGCCCTCTACTGTAGCGGATGATTAAAACAAGCCCAAATCGCATACATGTGGCTGTTTTATTCATTATACGATAATCATTATATGATAATCACCATGCTCACCACATTAATAAATAATTAGATACACTTTAAATGTATGCATTCAAATACAACTGATTTGTAGGCTACACATCATTCAGTTTGATAAAAGTACTTCATTTTAGATTAGATCCATGTTATGCATATATATGTATAATTTGTATTTGTGTTATTTTTTCTACATTATGTCAAAACGTATATATTATCATTATATATATATATATATATATATATTATAATGATCGAGGCAGCCTACGTCTTCACTTGCCTTTAATTCACAAATCAATTATATCATCGCTGACCTTAATAACAAAAGAAAAAACTGCCTACTGGGTTGCACCTGGTCGCGTTAACTTTTGGTGATAACTTTTTAACCTCAACCGCATGACAGCACATGATAAACAAGACCACGTGACCCGCGCGTCACCAACTGTCTACAGGGAAGTGGCTCTCGGATGACTTTCCTTCCAACTTGTTGATCGCCTACGGTTCCTGTGTGCTGAGTTCTGACATGAGATTTCTAACACTGACACTTCTGTGTGTTCTGTTGTCGTGTCTCTGTGTGTGGGCACATGCCGGACCTCTCTCTCAACAGCAGTCCACATGGCCCGTCCCATACAGGTACAGCGACTCTCTCCCGACTCGGGATGGGGGCTCCGAGTCCCAGCTCAACCACAATCATGTGACTTGCATAGAAACGTTGCTAGAATTCAGATTCTTGAAACTTGTGAAACTTTTAAATGCTTGCACTGCATGTGATTTTGTCAAAGGCGGGTTGATGAACGGCCAGATGTGGACACGTACTGCGAAGCTCTGTACCCGTTTTGCCCTACTGGTGATCGAGATGGACGGATACCCTACTTGAGGGACACTGATCAAATCTCAGTATATCGACTGCAAGCACCAGTATGGGAGTTCAAGTACGGAGATTTAATGGGCAAATTTGTAAGTAGAATAAGTCATTAAGTCATTTATGCTTTGAATCACGGAGTCCTCGTCATACACATCATATAATGCAGGTCTGTCTTTGTTATTATACAGCATATTATGCACGATGCCATCGGATTCAGCAGTGCTGAGACCGGGAGCAATTACACAATGGAGTGGTACGAGCTGTTCCAGCTGGGCAACTGCACTTTCCCTCACCTGAGAGCCAACGCCAGCGCTCCGTTTTGGTGCAACCAGGGTGCTGCGTGCTCCTTCGAGGGCATAGATGATGTGCACTGGTCTCAAAATGGCACCCTGGAAAAAATTGGAGTCATCACTGGTAAGAAAAAGGCTTCACAAATGTCTTAGGCACACTATGAAGTGTAGCTATTTATAAAAGTGTAGAGATTTTTTATCCGCTCATGTACAGATGACATTTGTCCTCGTGATTCCTAAAACTAATAAGGCTTTTGTGCAATATTCTTTGTGGTGCGATGTGGTCACGCTGCTCTCGGCCAGGTCTCTCTTGAAAATCGGTTATGAATCTCAAAAAGAATCAACGACAAATAAAGGTTAAATACATCTAAAAATGCAAATAAACTGGAAAAGCAAGCAGAAGATACAAACCGGGAATAAGCCATTAAGTCATCATGGACCCTGTGGTAATCTCCCCCCCCCCCCAGGTGACATGTTTAATGACATGGCCCAGTGGGTGCAGCAGGACAACCAGACGGGGGTCTACTACGAAACGTGGACGGTGCGCTCCGCCCCGGACCCCAACGCCACGGTGTGGTTCGAGTCCTACGACTGCTCCCAGTTCGTCCACCGCACCTACAGGAAGCTAGCCGACCTCGGGGCAAAGCTGTCCAGCCGCTCCCCGACCAAATACACCAAGGTGTACCTGTACAGCGGAGAGCCCACCTACCTGGGGAACGACAGCACCATATTCGGACAGCCCTCCGCGAAAGACCTGGCGGCAGACATCCAGAAATTCTACTACACCTTTAGGCCCCACCAGTCGTACCTGGACTTTGCCTTGAGTCTAGTGGACATTTATGAGAAGGTGGTGGTGCACAAGAACTTCTACCTTTATTACAACTCTGAGTATTGGCATCTGCCCATGAAACCACCCTATATGCAAATCGTTTATGAGGAGGTTCCATTACCATAATGGATTCTAATGTAGTCCGTTTGCTCTCCATTTGCCTTAAGAATTGAATGCCAAGCCTGGTTTACCACTGTAATTATTGTTGAGTTGTCTGACGATTTCAGACTGTATTTTACTTCAGGATCCAGTCAGATGACTGTATCCAAATTGTATATTGTATTATACATTTTTCCTCTTGATATTTTAACCTAATGGATGTATTACTTGCTGCCTCTAACACTGTGCTTTTTAAGGAAATCTGTTGCAAAGTGTTTTTAATAGTTGCTGTTTGGAGCACCAGCACCCAGACACCTTTTAATGTATAAGATGACTGCTATTTTCTCACAATTTATAATTTTTCCACTTGTGTAATAAAAAAAGGACATGTTCAGCAGTGGCTTGGTGGTAATTGAGATCACTTGCTATTGATTAGTGGCAAATTTTTTCTGATGAAATTCTTGATCCCCTGCCAAGACCCAAGACTGAAGACCATGACTGACTTGCACTGAATTCTTTATAAGATATACCCCCACCCAGTGGCCATGATTGTGCCTTTGGACCTAAAATGACTGTTTTAGGTCCAGTCTGATTGACTGATCCGAAAGTACACAATCCTTTTATCAACTAATAGGGTTGGAAGCCCTGGTATTAATGTTCATTTGGTATCTCCGCATCAACAATTAGTAGTTAACTGTTAACTTAAAAGTAGTAAAGTCCAAAGGAAACATATACATTCACAATTCTTTATTCCATGAACACGTGTCCATAACAATTGATTTAATTTCAATACAGACGACCAGTTAAGCAAACTTGACAAAACATTTGCCATACAGAACAAAAGCTAAAATGGCTGCTTGGTCAGTGCCAGTTCACTTTGACAAGAATTGGGCTCAGGAGTGGCTAAATAATGAGGTGGCATGTCGGTTGCTATGCTAATTCAATGAAAGCCTTATTCTTCAGGAAAATTACAGGCTTGATTAAGGAAAATACATTTGTTTAAACTATTGCTGCCTACCAAACCAAAAATGAAGAATGAATCCTCACGTTTGAGTTCATCCATTTTGAAAATCATTCAACGTGATCCAAGAATATTTAGATTTATTTGTTCTAAATGGAGGGAACACAAACATTTGAAATGTTTTCATATGTTATGGTTTACAATCAAAGTTTTTAGAAATTAATGAAAATGCAAAATAAAAAACATTACAAAAATAAAATGGACAATCTACAGCTTAAAAGGCTACTGAAAAAGGCGAAACATTAAAAAGCTCTTCATATTGATTGTTTGCTGCACACATAGCTGAAAGACCACCGGTTAAATGACAAAAGCAGTATCCATACTTCAATAAATTAACCCTAACCCTAACCCTGGTTAATTAAGCTCTAGTGACAAGAACAATGGGAAGATACAAATCCATCTCGCAAAAGGAAACTGCTTCTATATAGAAATCACAAAAGCCAGTTGGAGATGGAAATTGGAAACCCTGACATAAATAAACACATTTTCTATTTTATCAAACACATAGTATCTTATATACAGATTTCACTTCTCACTTCCTTCTTAAGAGGAAATAAATACAATCGTTGGACTCCTCTGACTTGCCACACCGCTTTCCTCCTTCCTGAAACAAATGGACGCCTTTTGACAGGAACCCCAGCATGTGGTTGACGATGTGCCGAGTGATTCACAAAAGGATGTCTCTTCCATCTCAAACGCATACAGAGACGCCTACACCTGGGCAGGTATGAGGGCAGTTGTCCAGAGAGAGAGCTGGCAGGGCCGAGTTCACAAATAGGCAAATAGCAGAAGACACAAATGTGTTTTTGAACATATATGCCTCCACAGACCTGAGAGACGGATAGATTATCAGTGCACTCCCAGTCTACACTACTGATGTATAGAAGTGGAGGCTATTTTATAATAAGCTTCCTCCAAACTCTTAATTTATATTTTATAAATGCTGTTCATTATGGAAACATTTCCTTTCCTTGATCCCATGTGTTGCTTTAAAGCTATCGATTTACAATATTTGGTTTTCGTTTAAGGTGCTTGGTAGATCTAGAATTTTACACAGAGGCCTGGCTACATCCTCTCCCATCATCCCACAGCCCTTCCCCAAAGACACAGGATTCAGGTTAATGCAAATACATGGTGGCAGTCTGCTGCCAGGTGAAATATTCCTAGAATATCTGGAGGAAATCAATGGTTATTAAAAATATTTTGTTGACTTTGTAAGTATCCTTTAGCTAACCCCTATATACTGTCCCCCATACTTGATTGAATTACATTTTAGACAACTTTTAAGTGCAATTTTGCTGATCATAAGCTTATATTCCTGAATGTAATACTTTTAGAAATTGTCATCGGAAAAACTGCTCATCTTATTTATATAACTATAAAATAATATAACTAATATAATATAACTAACTAAAATTAAATAGCTGAATCCCCCAGAGGAGACACGAAATGTGCGATAATATGCTGATAATATCAATTCATATTATCATAGAAGTGTTTCCATGGTTATCAGTTAACACTGACCAGTTTAACCTCATCATTTTGTTATACTGAAATGCTAAAATGTATATTGGTTTTTGTTCTATTAGTGCTTAATTGCATCCATGATAAATAAGATGAGTAAGCATCCACCTTCAAAATAAAATGTCTCAAAGAACAATTGACATGTGAGAATCCATATACAGGTCAATATGTAACTTCACATTTTTGCCAAATGTCTTCCATTGCCTTTGACACCAGCCAGAGAAGCCAGGTAGCAGTGTTGTGTTGCACAAATTTAACCATGAATTCCTCCAAAACAATCAAAATAATCTGTTAAATATATACAGCCACTGACATCCACATGACCGTCTCAATACGGATAGTTAGTAGCAAGCTACAAATTTGCAACGACTCAAATGTAAAAAGGTCATAAGAAACACCTGTTGAGGTACAATTATCGGTCTGTTGAAGTGTGTGATGAATGTCCAAAGTAAAGCATCCAGGCCTGGAACCCTCCCATGGAGGATGACCCCCCCCCCCCCCTTCTGGACCTTGTGGTGTGAAGCTCGAGCCACAGGGAGTATTCCTCTGGCTGGAGTATAATGTGTACGTCTCGTTGCACGTTTACATCCTAGCCCGCGGCCTTCCCTCCTACAAAGGGAAGTTCTCTACAGGAACCGCGGACGGGCTCTGTGCTACACGGGCCCCGTCAAGCCAAGCCAAGGGCCCCCTCCATGTCCCGCCGATCACACCCCGCTACCCCCGCACACTCGCGACGCACTCTGAGAGAACAGAGTCTGCGGCCTGGCCGGTTACCAGGTGGGCATCATGTCCGGGAACCAGACCCGCCCGAGGTGCCTGGACACCTCCCAGTGGATGTCGTCCAGGGTGTACTTGTGGTCGGGGACCAGCACCTCCTCCATGATGGACAGCTGGGACAGGCGGCGGCCGCACGTCTTGACAAACTCCACAAAGGCGCTGCACGACACCTCGCACTCGCCCAGGCCCAGGGCCGAGAGCTGCGTGCAGCGGCGGGCGATGCGGATCAGCTCCTCGTCCAGGGGCTGCAGGCCGTTGGCGCAGACCACCAGCTCCACCAGGCGGGGGCAGTGCAGGCCCACGCGGCCCAGCACGTCCTTGCTGACGGCGCGGCCGAAGTAGAGGTGCGTGACGGGCGTCTCCTCGCAGAAGAAGGGGCCGAACTCGTCCTCGTACAGGAAGAAGTACATGACCAGGTGGAACTTGGGCGAGTGGCGCACCATGGCGTCCCAGCTGCTCTTCTTGATGGCGTGGAAGTGCCGGCCGGGGTTGTTGTCGCTCGCCACGTCGACGCGCAGGTGCTCCAGGTGCACGTGCGTCTCCGAGGAGAGGGCCAGCAGCAGCTCGTCGCTCAGGAGGTGGTAGTTCAGCGCCAGCTCCCGCAGCCCGTGGCACTGGTCCGCCACGACCAGGATGCCTGCGGAGCACAGAGAGGGGGACAGGCCGTGGTGAGTCGTAAAAGGTGTTTAGCTTCTCGTTTCCTGTGCAGAAGCAGTCCCCCAGTGTCTGCCACACAAGCAGAGCGTGCCCGAGTTAACAAGCGTCCCACCCGGCAGTTATTTAAATGGCGCCAAGAAGATGTAGGCGTTTGCAAGTCTTGCCAGATGAAAACAAATCTTTGTCGTTCTTAATCACCGGAGAAAATCACAGCCTTGAAATGACTCATTGCATGGAATAGGCTGTTCTTTTTTTTTTTTTTTACAGACTCTATGTAAACGGTGACTCCAGAATCAAACCAACAACACAAAGTCTCTCCTGAGGCCCCTTCACATACCTGCTGGCGAGACGTGGGGGCAGCTGCTCATCTTCAACCGCTTCAGGGTGTCACCGTTGTTGGCCACCAGCACCTTCAGAGACGGGTCGTCCACCGGTGTGTCGTCGATCTTCAGGGAGGACAGCGACTTGGAGTTGACAAACACCACGGTCAGCGCTGAGATGAAGTGGGACTGAGTGAGGGCGGGGGGTCGAAAACACTGCTCCGTTAGAATGAGCCTCATACCACTAGTACAATGCAATGTGCAATACTCAACCTAAAAAGTACCCTACAGATTTAAAGTTGGACAATAGATAAGAAATGTTGGTGTCATAGCAGCAACAGTGCAGTCAAATAATAACGAATAGATACAAATTTGTAATAATATGCAAATAAGTACAATAATAATATATCTGTACACAGGAGTACAATTTTAATTTAAATGCAGAATGTACATGAAAAGATGGACGATGGTGCTTCAGGGTTAGGGTCAACAATGTTTGCATTCACAATACAATCCCGCTCTTGTCCATTGGCTGTGGTCATATTGCAGGTAGCAGCAGAACGTATACCTTGGGAAGTTCCATGAAACTAGGCCTTGCTGTGGAGATCAGACCCAGGGTTTTCAGAGAACAATTCACCAGCTGAGAAAGAATGGCACACGCTGCCTCAGCCGACTCTGTGCTACTGTCCACCTGGAGAAGAGCCAGGGCACAGGAGAGGAGCAAAGTTGGTACTGATTAAAAATAAAATATCCCTCTTTTTTTCTTCTTTTTTTTTTTTTTATCAATGCTGACTAATGTCTCCTAATGACTAAAAAACTCCATACCTTGAAGCTGACATACTGTAAATGGTTGGAATGCCGTGTGATAATCTGCTTGATGAGGTCCGGATGAGTGGCCTTCAGATAGGAGCTCGTAGGCTGATTGAGCTCAAACTCAAAGCATCTCCACAGCTCCGGCATGTGGAAGGCCTCGTTCCATCCGCGACACACCTGCGAGGCGAAGGCTCTGTCCAGCAGCGGCAGGTACCGGAAGACGTGGAGCAGGATCTCTTGAGGCAGCCGTGTCCAGACACAACCGAGGCCGCACGGCACGTCCTCCTCATCTGGGTCCTCGCTCAGCTGCTTGCGGACCTTTTTGCAAACCTCCGGTGAGCTTTCATGAGATGTGCTGTGGCACTCCTCCTCGTCTCCCTTCACCCTCTTCATCCTGCTACAGATGTTTACATGCACCCATAAGTAGAGAGACGGGGCACGTAGCCCTTCCATTGCAAGGTAGAAGAAATGAACGAAAACTCAACGTGCATTAATATGGCTAATAGTTAATTGTTTCGTATAGGTTGCGATGCATGCACTTGTTGTATATGTACACTTATGTATTGTATCGAATTGAATTGAGGTGGACGGCTGTGTCCACCATGCTCTAGCTGCTAACGCAACACAACACAACACAACACACACCACAACATCGGACAGACAGGAGAGTATAGCTCGACAACCCGTTTGTTCGACTGATATTGCCGCTGTGCAGCCTTTTTCAATCCATGCAAAAGGTGTAATAATTCGTGTTGAGTCCTACCTCGTTGTGTTGACACTGAGCTAGCCGACCTGCTAGCTTTTTTTTGCAGCAGCTGAAACGAAAACCAGATCCCGTCCTTGTTGTGTTCAACCCGCCGCCGGCCCCGAAAAACTCATCAGCACCCCAACCCAAAGATACCGCATCAGTCACAAGCAACAACCCGGTCGGTCGGGACACTGCACAACAGTCGTGTGAAAATACGACCCGCCGCTGAATGCATTGACAGACACTGACCCCCAGTACCTTCGTCTGTCTCCCTGTTCCTGAAATGGCGATGTGTTGTTGTTGTTGTTGTTGTTGTTGTTGTGACCAGAGGAGCGCAGTGCATCATGGGAGGACCGGGAGGAAATGGCTGTGGCGCGCTGCAGCCCGTGGAGCCTGTGAAGGCCGCACCACCACCAGGTGGGACTGGTGGGACTATTAGCAGGGCTGGCGACTTTGGGGGTTTTGGCCGGAGTGAGACTGTTCAATGTTATGCTGTTTGCATTATAACAAGGGTCCACGGATTGTTGACTTGTTG
>JAOPJL010000089.1:12620523-12631621 GCA_027123545.1 Trisopterus esmarkii | reverse complement strand
CTCCCCTCCTCGGTCCGTCGGGCGGGCGGGCGCCCTGGCGGTCGCGGGGGGGGGGGGGGGGGGGGGGGCGGGCGCCCGGCCGGGGGGGGGGGGGCGCTGGAGCAACGTTCAAGGGGCTTACACTGCGGGAAATATCAGAGAATAACAACGGCATATATTTTGGACCGTCATTTTTTTTTGGGGGGGACGGGGATTTCTAACTGCGATGACACCACATCCAAAAAAAGCAGAAGGAAACGAGTGACGGGCGGAGGTTTAATGTTTTGAGCAGAGGGGATTTGTATCAATAGCCACTTGGCGGCTACCATCCATGCCACAGATTTATGGGCCAGGCCTGACCACATCATAGATAATGCGGCGGCCCGCTACGTGAGAGAAACCATTAGCCAGATGGAGTCAAGGTGGATGTGTCACTGGCTGAGGAGCGCGGCTCTGGGAACCGACAGGAGGAGCTACTGTGGGCAATAAAGGAACAGGGAAGTAACAAATGCTAGGTGTGTGTGTGTGCGTGTGCGTGTGCGTGTGCGTGTGCGTGTGTGTGTGTGTGCGTGTGTGTGTGTGGAATCAATATGCTTAATCAATTGGGAATATGCTCCTCCTTGTGACAGTTTGCTGAACTGCATCTGACTTACTGAACGTACGATCGAATCAAAAGCAATAAATGAATGACATATGTGACCAGATGTAATTGTTCAAAATAATAACAAACCTTTTAAATTCATTCAAAAAGCCGTTACGCATATATCTCATTCAAGGCATTGGGAGTTTTCCGTTTAAACCGAACAAGTATACAAAACAAATCGTAAACCTCTTATTCTCTTCCTGCTCTCTTGATTGTCTCCCTTCTGTCCAGTAACTCATTCAAGCAGACCCAGCCTGCTCACAAAACCCCAAACTCTATTCGGTGTAAGAGATGTTGAACCCATTCTGGAAATACACACAGAACACAACACCAAGTAGAGTGTAACCTTCAACTCAACTGCAATGAAATGTAAAAAATAATCTGTAAAGACCAAAATGCAGTTGTTTTTCCCTCGCTCTCCAAACCAAGGTTAAGAATTCATCATTGATGACTCACAGCGAGGGATTCAGTTCAACCTGCTTCACCGCTCTATATATATATACAGCATATATACAAAGAGAGCGAAGGAGATGGAGAGAAATAGAAAGAGAGAGAGAGAGAGAGATAGAGAGAGGGTGAGAGAGAGAGAGTGAAAGAGAAAAAGAAGAAAAAAAAATAGAGAAAGAGAAAGAGAGAGAGAGAGAGAGAGATGGACCCAAATAAATATCTCAGGCCAACGGCTCTGCGACCGTTATTCCCACCGTGGCCCACCGTGACCGTCACCACGCATCCCAGCGTCGATCGCATCGAGACCTCCCTCTACCCCGGGTCCCGGTCCGGTTCCTCCCCCGCCGCCGGGGGCCTCCTCCGCCTGGGGTACCGATACCGGTACCGGCGGCGGGTCCTCGGAGAACTGCAGCACGGGGGTGCTGATCTCCCCCGACTGCATGTCGCTGGCCACCCGCAGGAAGCAGCTGATCACCATGTCCTTGGCCAGGCCGCCCTCCAGCCGGCGCTCGCGGCTCAGCTGCTGGGTGAGCTGGTCCAGGCTGGTCAGGATGAACTCCGACGCCAGCAGAGGGGAGGGCGAGCCGGGGTACGCGCTGTCCACCCGGTCCTGGGCCATGTTCTCCAGCATGTACTGCTGGTACAGGTCCAGCAGCTTGTGCTCCAGGTAGCAGTTCAGCAGGGAGTTGGTGAAGGGGCCCTCCCGCCCGTGGAACAAGAAGCTCAGGTCGCGCCCGCTGCCTTGTCTCCACCGGTGGGAGCCCGCCCTCCGGGGCGGCAGGAGGAGGGGCCCCGCCAGGGCGCTCTGCTCCGGGAGGGAGTCCTCTACCTCGCCGAGGACGTCGTAGGACTGGAGGAAGGGTCCGGCGGCTCCGGCGGCGTCGTCCCCCAGCAGGGGGGCCCCGGCGCTGTGGGCGGAGAGCGGCAGCACCTGGTCCCCTCGGATACAGAGGTCGCTGTAGTTCTGGCAGATGAGCTGACAGGAGGCGGGCACCAGGAAGGGCCCGTCGCTGACCGAGCCCTCCTGCCGGGGGATCTCCACCTCCGGGGAGATGTGTCCCCTCCCCGGGCCCCACCCGGAGCGCCCGGGAGGGTCGCTCCGGGTGACGCTGCGGGCGCTGACGGGCGCCTGGATGTGGATCGTGGTCGGGTTGAGTTGAGGCGAGCGGTCCTTGCTGCGTACCGTCTTCTCCGGAGAAGCTCCCCGAGAGGCTGCTGAGGGCCGGCGCGTTGAGGCGGGCACGGCACAGGCGGCGGCGGCATCAGCGGCGGCAGCGGCAGAGGCGGCAGTAGTTCTCGGAGGTCCCTGCGAGGTGGGGCTCCCAGGGGCCCTCTCTGGAGGTGTGGGGGCCACTTCCTCTACTCGACCATAGGCCAGAATCCAGAGTCTTCCCTCGCACAGCATGGCTGCAAGAAGGAGCACGTGTTAGCCTATGGACCCGAAACATCGGGTGAATTCAATTCAGCGTCATTTTATTTTCTGTATAGCCGTAAAAAAATATATAATCCTTTCACATGAGGGATATCTCCATACACAGATACCACTGAGGACAGTGAGTCACAGAAACCTTCAAGGTTTTACAAAGGAAACAAAAATATTCATTACATAAACAAGAAACACAATGCTGCTCATACCTTAGAAAGAGCACCAAATCCCTTCTCACAATGTGAAGATTTGGCCAGACGAGGCGTCGCGACTGCTGAAACAGATCTTGTGCGTTGCAGACGCAGGCTGGGACAGCCTTGGAGGGGTGTATTATACAGATGCCCATGAGGAATTGAGAATTTTATACGTAAGCATCGCCATTATAGCTCCTCTGCCCTTTTGTTGCCAAAGGAAAACACAGTCTATATGGAAACCAACCACACTGGTTGTGTTTCTGTAAAGACATGCAGGTGTGCTTCTGAAAAGCAGAAGAGAGACTATGGTTGGACGAAAGACACATTCAAGTAATTTTGAGTATAAAATATTTCAGGAGGTAGTTACCTTTACCGTCCTTTTTCGTTACAGTTTAGAGCATTTCATGTGCATTATTATTGTTGTCTTTTACTAGGAACTATCTGTATTCAGTGTAAAGACTGTGACTAAATGGTTCACAATTATTTTAAACCATGTATGCACAAAAAGGGGAAGTCCTTAGTTTCATTAAGCGGAAGCACTCTATGACAGTGTTATGGAATTATTTTGAACGTCATTAGCTTATAATATTTAGCATTTCCGTTCAGTTTCATGTTTTCTATAAAAAGCGAAGTGAAGAGTAAAAGTTATGTTGGGTCTGTCTAGTTTCAAAAAGTAAAAGTAGCCGGTCAGCAACTTGTGAATGCCTCCTTCAATTAAAAGTCTCTTTTAAACTTTTGCTGGCTTGGCTATACAACACAAGGGCCTGAAACTAGAGACACGTTTAATTATTAATGAGGCCCGGAAAGCCTTGACAGACATTACCATTTCTAAATCTGCCAAAGCTCAGGTGCACTCTTTATAGAATAGCTTGAGTGTGCTTGCATAGTAGGCCTTCAAATGAAGAAGACTAACTTATGCGTGGTTTGCAATATTCTGTTATTCCACAGCTCTTCCTCGAAATTGCCTATCATGTAAATATGCCAGTATTAAGTACTTGCTCCATAGACATTTCGCCCCAAGCGTAGTGGATGATGGTGGTGGATACTTCTGACCTAGACAATTTCCCCCCCACTTGGGTCGGTCCAACTGAGTAAGGAGGACATCCGACACGGAGGAGCTGCTCAATAGTAATGACAGCGCGCCGGCTATAGGGTTACCCCGTTGCTATGACGCAAACCACAACCCAAACTCGCAAACAGCTCAGAGGATTCGTTGACGCCGATGTGTCGAGAAGGTTGTCGTGACTTCAGCACCTTGGACAGTGGTCGTATCAAAAGCGATCCATCCGGTATAGACTTCCAAGGGATCCACGGTCAGACCACAGGAATACCCCCGAAGAGGATGGATTTCTAATTCACCGAGGGGGGGGGGGGGTGGGGGGAAGGTGAAACAAAGCGATCTCCATGTCTCTCCACGCGCTGTGTAGGAACGTCTAAACTGACAAGGGGGATGTTCAAGAAGGTGAACAACGTGTTCCGGCCCAACCACCACCACCACCACCACCACGGGCACCGGGCCCGTGAGCACGGCCTCCACCACCGCGGCAGCAGGCAGGACTACCACAACGCGTGCACCGTGCGGCTGGTCCGCAGCACCTCCATGCTGGTGATCGGGGAGAAGACCCAGGCGGCCGTCGCCAACTCAACCCTGAAGAGGAGCAAGAGCTCCGTGAGCATCGAGGAGTCCACCACCGCCCTGTACTACTACCAGAGGCAGGAGGACCAGATATGGCTCTACTCGCAGAACCAGAACTGCCTGGAGTACCTGGAGGAACTCGTGGCCCTGAGGCGGCAGTACACGAGGAGCGTCCACGACCTGAGCGGCGGCGGCGAGCCAAAGGCCGCGGCGACGACCAAGAAGAGGGCGCCGCCGCCGCCGCCCAAGCACGCGCAGGTAAGAGACGAGTGGATTACGGAGAAACTCGACTTTATGTACGCGGTTTACGAAATAACTAACTGAAATTTGAGCATCCCGCTTAACATACGGATGAAGCTAACCATACATCACGGTATGAATAAACCCCCAGAGGTCAAGTGTCAGACCCTCGGCTCCCCCGTTCCCCAACGAGGACGACACTTTGCAATACTTCGACGCGGTCATCGACAGCTGCGACGCGGACCGGGCGCGCAAACCGCCCGCCGACGACGGTAACGCGGACGTAGACTTCATCGGTAGGTTCCATTTTTTTTAATATATATTTTTTTATGTTGGAAATTGGGACGTAGAAGCGGGTGTGTTGGCGAACCCCCGTCGTGCTGCCTCCCTCGACTTGGTGGTGACGTGTGTGTGTGTGTTGTCGTGTTCACACAGTGGCGTCCAGCTCCAAAGAGCACGACCTCCATTCCAACTGGGTGATGCGCGTGCCCAGAGTGGCGGAGGGATCCCGAGAGAAGGCGGCCGCGACCGCGCCCGCGCCCGGCCGCGGCACTGCCAACGCCAAGAAGAAGAGCTCCGGCGGCTCCACCAGCAGCCGTCTGCGGCTGCAGAGGAACCCGATACACCTGCCCAAGGTGGTGGAGAGCGCCTTCCAGACGTTACGCTTCAAGCCCAATTTAAAAAAGCAGTAAGGGGGCTAATAATGAGTCGCTGCTGCTTATTCCCATTGCCATGACGATTATTTTGTATCACAACGCCGTGGAACATTGTTTTGAACGGGGTTCTGTCAGAAGTTTCCATGTTTTTGTATTGAATTTTGACGACAAAAAAATATACAGTAGCCAACGTGTTGAACGCGACTGTTTCAGCCGTGGTCATGTAGGTGAGACTCGCGTGATCGGTAGGGCCTCATGGGGGAAGCAGTGCCTGTGTGTGTGAAACACCATCATGAGAAGACGAATAAAGTTATTTCAAACTCCCTGGTTCCCGTTTCATGAACGGCCTTGTGTGGCAGAGTCACCGTCGCACAGGTTCGCTGGAATCCGGTCGGCCGGGCTCAATGGAGTGGAAACGGAATACCTCTAAGAATCATCAGCCGGCTGCCAGTCACAGATATGTTTTACACAATCCGACCTTCGTGTGCTTTAGTTTAGTCTCAGAACGCAAAGTGAGAACAAAATGAGAAAAACCCACCAACGTTGAAATCTCAAGGCCCATTCTGAAACAGAATGGGCACAATGAACACAAACTCGGTGAACAAAACAAAATAGAGATATTGATTATTTTAATTTCTTACAAAAAACACACAAAAAGGCCCGTAGGTATCCTGTGTGGCCTTCACTTCCTCTCCGCCTTCACCTTTGGGCTGAAGAAGGCGGACATTGTCTTCATGCCAGACTTGTCCACTTTTGACAGGGTTTTCTGAGCCGCAGTCATCTTCTTGGGCGGCTGAAATCGGGAGGAGTAAATCAATAGGTTGGTGCAACAGCCTTGCAGGGAGACGGCAGGGGATTTATTTCTTATCAGAACCTCACTTCAAATCCAAGCAACGTACAAGTTTTCATAAAGCGCTGCCCTATGACACCGGGGTTTTTTTGTTTTTTTTTGCCGTCCCGCCAGACGAATCTCAAACGTAGGAGACGTCTATTGAGAGCACGACTGCAAGCCTGAGGCCGTGTGAAAACAGCTTTTTCATTAAGAGCTAGTGGTTAAAGGCTAGTGGGCGGTTGGTTGGGAGACTATGAAAGGCGACACGAGGTACAACAGGTACAGGTACAGGTGGGATCCTGTCAACATTGGGTGCAGCACTCACTTTACGGGCAAAATCTGAACTGTTGAATTTGCTGAAGTCCTCTCCAGCCTCCACGGGCAACTCTGACAGCTTACGTTTCTGCAGAAAACCGGGAAGTGAAAGGAAGGAAAGGCTGTCATCCTAACTCCCTAACTCATCCATCCTAACCGCCGGAACACACAATAACACCACCAGAGAAAAGTCTAAACTAACTGACACGTTAACTATCACTAAATAACATCAACATAACTTCAACTTAAAAGTACCACGCGTACTTATTTTCTTTTACACCGGTTTCAAAGGCAGGTTACGTGAACGTACACATCAAGAGGAATATATGGAACATAAAGATGAAACCGACTGCAGGAGTTTCGTACCGGAGTGTATGGACTCTATGAAACCAGGCGACCTTACCTTGGTAGGGGGCTCCGACTCCTTCGGGCTTGTCAGCTCTGGCAACCTGCAACAAGGAAGAGGTCAGGAGAGAGGGGTCAGTCTCCAGTACACACCGCGGTCATAAAGGACATGACGATGTAAGCCGTAGGACGCGGCGTGATTCACATACTGCAGGTGCCGGAGCAGGGCTCGGCTCAGGTCTTCGTCGATGTACTCGGATACTAGGCCGTGGGCGTAGCGCAGGTAATCCTCTGCGCTCCCAGAGGCCAGGAGGATAAGGCGAGACAATGATAATGAGGAGTATGCACTCAATAAATTGTGTCTTTACACATATAGAATTCTGAATATGAACACGGTGAGGTGAAGCGGTTCAATCGTGAAGCTTAAAATGACTACAGTGCCATCTAGTGGTGACTATGATGTACTTGACGATTTTTTTTCCCTGAAGGTTGCAAAGACTTTATATTCAACTGGCCACCACTGATCGTACTCAAATACCTTCTTTCGTGTCCGACTCTGTCTTCACCCTGACATAGGTCCTAGACTTCACTCCTTCTCCAACAGAGATGTTGCTCTTCTTGAGAGCGGCCACAGTCCTATCCACCTGGCAGACAAACCAAATCCCTTTCACACATCCGTTCTAGTATTTAATAATAACACCGCCAGATGCACAGGCAGCCCAGCGACCGTTACCTTGAGTTCACACTAACAAAAGATTTAGGATGATGCATTTTTTTCTGCATTTATATATATATATATATATATATACATATATATATATATATATATATATATATATGTGTGTATATATATGTTAAATATTTAATTCAAAAAATTTTCTGTCTTACTTACTTATTTTTCTTGTGTTATTTCTTTGTGTAATGGGATCATCGACAGAAAAACAAATCTGGCACAATGTAACAAACAATGCCACACCTTTTTACTCAACCACTGCATCGTCTTCTCCTGGCTGTATCTGTGAAACTTTTGGCCACCGACCTCTGATAATAAAAAGAGAGCAGCAACATATCAATATTTTGTCACAACAGGAAAATCGACGTGACTTTCCAGCTCAAAGTCAACCTACAGGAATGACCTCTGACCTTTTTCCTCTGCAATGAGGTGCGCAGAGGGCAGGGAGCGCGTGCAGCTAAGCAGCCTGGAGCAGGCGGGGAATTCCTCATCCATGACTACTTGACCCAGAGGCTGGAACTTGCCCTGGAGGAAGAGGAGAGGTGCCGTTTACAGACACTTTGTATCCAAAATGACTTGGAGTGAATACAGATCATTTTCGGAAGCACCCCCTCCCCACCACCACCACGTTATGTCCCTATTCACACACAATACTCATCTTGATTACCGTTATTTTATTATTAAAGTGTACTCACCTACACAAATCCACTTGTGAAAACGAAAAAGATCTGTTCAATGTGTTTGGTGTGATCCTTGGAGCTCATAGTATAATACTTTAATGCGCACTGACTGAGAAGAACCACGTGGTGGCGGTGGTGGGGATGAGGATCATGGTGTCATTTGCCTTATTCAGTTTTCAAAAGAAAAAAATGGTGCATGCAACTCTCCCTCGCCAAGTTGTGAAAACAGCATGAATGATAAGCATGAAGGTGTGTAACCTGTAACCGCAACAAACTGTGTATCAAGCTCAATTTATTATAAAATCACAGGGAGGAATATAGACGTGTCACAAGCAGGAGAACCACAACAGATAGGTCTATATGATAGAGAAGGTCATGAAATAACTAGTGTTTCATGTGCATCTTGGTTAACGCTATATGCGTAACCTTGGGCTGCAAGACGTAACACACAACAAAGACATACTATGTATTCTATCAGATGATAAATAAATAAATATTTGAAAAGCATTCAAATGTGTTTCCTTCCACTGTGCAAAATAGCTATTTAACATAAAATAATATATATAATAATATAATATATTAATAATAATTAATAAATGATAATAAATATATTCATATAAAATATCAATATTATATTAATAAATATATATATTTTAAACATCCTCTAGTTTTTGCAACCAAATGCAAGTATCTACATATTTATAATGTGATATAACAGTATTGCATATAATCACAGTGAAATGCTGTAACATTAAATATATTGAAGACGTGATTGCATGGTTTTACTCACGAGGAAATATGGAAATGTCGAAACATTAAACCCATGCAGAGTTAACAACACAATACAGCCCATCTAGTGGGAAGGCTGAAGGACCTAGTGGGAAGGCTCAATGATTAGCACCGTTAAAACCAAGGTCGTGGCTGCCCTACCTCATTGGCTGCTTTCACCAGATAGGGCAGCATGAGATACAGGGGATCAATGGGGGTAATGTAGAGAAGTCTTCCATCTGTGACAATGGTAAACATACAGAATTGGACGGTTGATGCAAACTTCAACTGTCTGATGCGAACAAACTTGCATTGCAGGATGATAACAGTTATACATTTATTATACACTTGAGTTTGCATTGACAACCATTTTGAAAACATGCGCATGACAATCAATAACAGTGTGTTACAGCAAAAAGATATAAAAAAAAGATATATATATATATATATATATATATATATATATTGAAATTAAAAGTTTGAATCCATTCTAAACTAGCAAATAAGTCAAATGATACAACACAAAGTAAAAACGAATCAAAAGTACACATGAAAGATGCTAGTGAGAGTGAATACTTCATACTTGCATGCAATAGTTATACTTTTGAAACGATTTCTCTAATAATTACTCTGGTCTTAGTCTTTCTATACTTCACTACTGCGTTACACATTTCTGAGACCCACCTCTCTGCACAGTCTGCCCGATGAACCAGGAGTGGCAGTCTTCTGTGAAAGCTTTGACCTCATATGGCTGCAGGTCACCGCTGCTGAAGAGATACAGCGATTCTGCGTCTACCAGCAACAAACACAAAACAGCATTACGCTACTCAATAGTACAGGCATGTCGTTAGTACATAGTAGTAGTAGTAGTAGTAGTAGTAGTAGTAGTAGTAGTACGTAGTAGTAGTAGTAGTACATAGTAGTAGTAGTAGTAGTACATAGTAGTAGTAGTACATAGTAGTAGTAGTACATAGTAGTCACGTAGACAAAATGAAAACGTGAAGGGAAGTGATGAAGTATGATGAAATATAGACGGAAGTCCTGCACCTGTTGTGGGATTTCTCAGTGTCACGAAAGCTGGATCTCCATCCTTGTCTGTGTCGACGGCAGAGTCTGTGAAACCCAAACAGAGAAGGGGGTGTATCGGCTGCAGGCATGGGCCGATGCTGCAGGCATGAACCAACGCTACAAGGCTTTGCTGCAGTCAGCCTGCGAACTCCCAACATGCAGTTCAGCGAGCTCTGCGTGACATTCAGCTCACCAGAAAGGAGGGGGTACACGTTGTTTTACTGCTCTACTGATACAAAAACAACAGAGCTGGTTCTCTTAGGACTCTTTTTTACAAAGTGGTGGTTGCCTCCTACGCTCTAGGCCATATAGCGTCTAGCTCGGCACAGTGAGGAGCTTTGGGGGAGGCTCTCTGCGTTACGTTGTGTTTATGCTTGTGTAACCTATATGTACCTGCGGTTATTGCAACCCAGCTGCTGTTCTTTGCATTGGGCGTGCGCTTCTTTTTGGTCGCCATTCCCGGTGACCCGTTAAACCCGTTTCCCCGGGACTTCACCGGAGCGTACTGTACTGTGCAGGTCCTGGAGTTGAGAGGATGTAAACACAGGCGCTCCGGGTCCTCCTCCCACGTGACGTGACGTGAGCTGCGAAAAGGCGCGAGTCCCCCATCCGGTCTACTGGGTTGTACCATTATTTTTTCAAGGGGACATGTCAACGTGAAGCAATGTTTCAGCGTTTTTTATCACGCCGAATTTAATAAGACAAACAATGATGTATGTTTCATTGAAAACGAAATATTGTTGAACATATACGAGCTTAATCTTAACGCCACAGTGAAACGCAACGAACGATGTTCGTACTTCCGGCAAAATAGTGGTTTGCGCCATTAATGACGCGCTATTCGAGTGCAGTTCTCCGCAGTGGCGGCAGAGGACGCCAAATAACCACAAAAACAACAACAAGAATTAGCCTTTTTTTTAAATAGTTCCTTATAGGTCATTTATCTTATTTGTTAGACTGGTGATCTGTATTTCAATGCTGATTTACATTGTAATTGTTTGTTGCCATCACATGGGAATGCATCAATTTGGAGAAGCCATCTGTGTCTCAATAGGAAAAGGCACACAAACACACACACACACACACACACACACACACACACACACACACACACACACACACACACACACACACAC
>JAOPJL010000089.1:12575845-12586164 GCA_027123545.1 Trisopterus esmarkii | reverse complement strand
GTGAAATATACAAAAGTATCAGGCATGGCAGATTACCTAACAGAGTAAAAAAACGGCCTTGGTGCTGGAAGTGTTAAAGGGGGGAGGGGGGTAGTAGTATTGCAAGCACTGCGTGATACTAGGCCTATTGGTTCCGCGAGCCCCTGGGTTTATTTTTCCCCCTATTAATCTAGTGTGGTGGCGATGACTATACATAAATATTGAATTTCGTGTTCTTGAGGTTGGTCCCCCCTCACGTGTGTTCAGGGGGCTGGTTGCAGTGTTCAGTGTGTGCTGTGTGCAGCGTTTTACAGGTTTGCAGTGTGTCCAGTGAGAGCAGGGTGTGAAATTTGTGCAGTGTTCAATGTAATAACCTACGTGCTAATTACACAGAAGCTTAGCACAGAAATTAAAATCATTATGGAAGATGGAAGAATATACCATTCTTTCGACATGACTAAAAACAATAAAAAGCTGGGCAGCAAATATGGCAATATGCAGGCAAAATTGCATCATCTCTATTCTTGTTTTTTTATAATATTTACATACTTAAACCCCATATTAAACATTTATGTGAATATGTTTGAGATTGTGGAACACAAAATGCAACTACTGGTCTTAATCATTTGTATTTGAGTACTGATGCACTGAAACTGTCAAATCGCTCTAGAAAGAGGAAGTTGAAACCATCAGTACAAAATCCAAATTCCCCTTCCAATAAACTGCATTACATTGCAGAAGTGCAAAGAGTGAGTGGGTTCCTGAACAGTTTGCCTCCTTTGCTCTCAGCAATGATTTTACACCTATAGTGGAAACCAAAAGTCATTGTACAAGATTAACTGGTTAAAATTAATTGACTGATCACTTGGATCCGTTCTGTACACACCTATGCTTATTTGAATTAAAAAAGTATAAATAAAATAATTCTATATAAAGGTAACACAAACCATATTAAATGGCAATATTTGGAAATGGAGTGTAACGATTTTGTGCATGCCCGTAGTCTATGGTCAGCTTCTAAAACAATTAAATTCTGTATATATTTGGTAAAATTGTCTGACATATTTTTCTTAAATTGACCAGAGTTACCTGTCCTGTTGAATGAGAGGGAATACTTGGGTGGGCTTTGAAGATGACTGACATTGTTGATGTCATTTTATTACTTTCAGACTTCTGTGTCTCTTCTGTCTCATTCTCCGCTCGATGTATGTGGACCGTCAGAAGGTCAGAAGGTCCCTACAAGCCTTCAGATAACTGGTAATGGTTAAACACTCTTGAACTCAGGTCTCAGGGCCTACCTCGGCCAGTTCGGACCAGGGTCATGTTAGCCCATTGAGACCTCTAGTGGCAGCACTATTATTTCCCAAACCTGTCGAGGACTGTGTTTACAGCAACTTCCGTGCTATGTCAACTGCCAAAGATGCTGAAACCACTGAATAATTCAATCCAAAAAACAAGTTGTTGATGTTTAGTTTTTTTTTTAGTTTTTTTTGTTCACTGAAAATACGAGTATTCTCATGGTCCAGCTTAAAAAAGTGTAATATACACTATTGAAGCTACAACTACTATTGACGCTAGAACTAGACGACAATCCTGTCTGTGTGTGTGTGTGTGACCGTGCGTGCACAAACACGCCAATGTGCGCCTTGTGAGTTCTGTCCTGCTTCAGGCACCCTGGTAGTCACCCCATCCTGTGGAGCCTTGGCAGACAACAATAAATTGCGTTGCATTGTCTTGTAATCAAATCATGCTCAACAACTGAATGAGATGATGGTGTTTTTAAACGACAAACGACCGCCTATTCCAACCCAAGGGAACACCGGCTTCAGCCATTGACGTTGATCTGGCAATGGAAGGCAAATCTATTATTATATTATGTTAACGCTAGGTGGAATTCATTCGAGGATATAAGGAATTGAATCAATAGGGGTTACCCAGGTGAGGGGAGTTCCATGCTTGTCACGTTTGATTTCAATGGAACAAGACCAATCCATGCAGATTAAATATTTGAAAGCTGACATGACACACAATTTTTAAAACAACACAAAATGTTTTGATACTGCTCTAGTATGGATCTACGTTAGCCAGCTATCCTTGTTTTCTATCTCGAAAATTTGGTTAGTATGGAAATGAGATCATCCACATTGAACTGAATTGAAGATTGCACACGTGGCATCCCATGGTTCTCCGGACAAAATAAAATGCAGTTCGATTGGCACAAACGCACCAATTAAAGACAGTTGTTCATTATTGTTGTCTGAAAGGAAAAAGGACTGACAATTCAAGATGGAGGACGTGTCAACCCACTGTGTGGGGTCACAAGGTGGTACGTGTTGTTTTGGGTGATCGCTCTCGTTGCAAAACCTGATTTCCTGTGATCCCACCAATCGCACTAAACCGAACTCGATTTCACGAGACCTCAATAGAAGTGCTACTGCTCCAAAAAGGCTACCGAGGAACACTGCCTAGCGATTCCCTTATCTGTGTGCTTCAGATGGCGTGCCTCCAGACGGCGGGGGGGTCGAGAGGTGCCCGAGGACGCGGTCGGCGACCATCTCCCTTGCCCTCCCGGGAACAGGCGAACGTCTCGTCGCACGTCTTGTCAATAAGGGTTGCACACCAGGAACCAGGTTTGACCGAGTGGAGCCACCAGTGGAACGACTGGGAAGGAGGGAGGGTTGAGGGACGACCGGACGGCCCGTCCCGTCATTTCTGGCAGTATTGTAGCAGCACAGAATGGTTTGTGGTTACACTGAGATACAGGCCGTGCTGTGCTGCCGCAGTAAAGCCGGAACAAAGTGCATCACGGCAAAACGTTAGGAGAGCAGTGCATGTGACCGGGCCTCTGTGGACACAACCCATTAATCTACCTTTAATCTAAGGGATGAACCACATATATATATATATATATGTGTATACTGTGTGTATACTGTATATATACTGTGTATATATATATATATATAATACATGGACCTAGTGAGCTGATCTGATATGGTTGATGCCATTGGTAGCCTTGCTGTAGCAGCACGTAAATATTGGAGTTTACACTGTCGCATATGCCTCCAGTATTGATCGTGCTGCTGAAGCAAAACTGACCACTTACCAACCTTAAAGCTAACCACTGACACTAGTTTATTAACTCTTGGTATACACTGAAGAGAAGTTAATAAAAATGTATATTACTAGTTGCATTCATCGTGGGTTGATTTATTTGGTATTTGGGACACATGCAACACCTTGCATCTGACTTGGTTCATTTTTTAATTTTATTATTTTGTGCTCCAGTTGTCATTTGTATAACATATATTAAATAAAAATAATAATAATAAACCTGCTTTGTTTTGTCATTCGGTGTAATAGCAATGCCGATTACTTCTTTCCCGAGTTGATAGGGTCACTTCACAGTTGGATTTGAGCTTTGATAAAACACTGGGACGGGACGGCCAGTTTGTAATTTTTCGTAACCCATGTCTTTGCCCATTATAGAGTGAGCCATCATCCCGAGTTAATTCGATTATGCATTCATTAAACTGAGAATAAATGGCTTCTAACCGTTTGAGACATTGCTAATGCATCTCCGCTTTAAACTGCAAGACTTAAGTAACTACGGATAGCCTTCAAGGAACATGCCTGCATTGGAAGTGTTGGGATTCCCCTCCCTCGCAGTTATAAGGGTGAATGCTTTACGCATTAAGCTACTCTAAAGGACCTTCATTCAGTCCCCTCAGATTAAAGACCTATAGCCCAGGTTATGAACCCATAAGCACAGGTTACGACATCGAGTCATGTCGCTCTGAAAATGGACGGAGGGGTTAGGCCATCTTATACGTTAAGCCATACGTTATAATTTTGCCTTTTACCTCAGCTTTTAGTCTGAAGAAACCGTTAGGTTATAAACACACGCATCGTTTAAATCATTGGGCCTAGATTAATTTTATAATGCAAAATGATGAGGTGAGTCAGCTGCATTTCTGAACGCATCGTGGCAAAATTAAATCCTCCAGTGTGGTTTTAAAACGGCCGTCCTCCCTCCATCGTAGGCTGTAGGCCTACAAGTGAGAGTTGGTACCAAAATCTACTTCCACACGTTGCAGAATGCTCCTCTTATTTGTTACCCCTCGCCTTTTATGAGATGTTTTTAGGCCTTTTCATGAGCCAGTTTATTTTCAATACATTCACTTTCATTTTTAAATATGGGGATATTTTTGATTTGCTTTAAAAAAAAATGCAGAGCCCACACGCATAAGGCCATGTCCGTTATTGTATTTGGCGACTTATAGAGCATATAACATTTTGCATTTAGGCCTACGCTGAGAACGAGTGATTGATTTAAAAAAAAAGGCAACCCCAAATTTGGTTAATTTTATATTAAATACTAGGCCTATATCATTTGGCAGTAGACCAAGCAAAAAATAAAAAATATTTCTTGGCTTTTAAATAAATAAATAAATAATTAGAACCCCCATATTTTCTCGGATATTAACCCTCGTTGCATGCTTGCTATATAGTAATTGTTCGTGTTTATTTTTCCTTTGTGCATTGATATTATTTCACTTACACAATCCGTCTAGGAATTGTGCAAGTAGGCATTTGGGCACCGGCTTTCTTTAGGAAGAAATGTGAAATGGAGTCATTTTGTGGTCCCACGGACACCAAAGGAAAAAGTACAGGGCAAACTAATATTCATAATGTATGGTGAGACTTAATCTAATATGTCAATATTTTTCGGATTCCCCCCTGTTCTATATATTTTAAAGACTTCAATACCACCCCATCCTCAATGACGAAAACAAGTGTCCGTCTTATCTCGTATAATAAAGCTCACCAGACAGTGGTCACCAGGTCAATATTTTGAGATTGGATTCGGGCCAATGTGGGAATTTACATTGAGATGTATTGTGGCGTGCATCCCTGGAAATTAAAGATGCATGTGCAGTGTAAATTTTAAAGCCTATGCAACGGGTTTGCCTCGCAACAGTCGGCTATATATAGGCCTGGATGTACAGGCCCACGTGGCGTGACGCGCCTTTTGTGTTCTGGTCAGTGCGGACGTTATGGGATTAGCCTACTTGGCATTATGGTTGGTGATTTTTTCATTTCTTCACTATCTGGACAAAACAAAACGCTCATAATACATTTCCGAACATCCCCGTATAGTGCCTGATTTTCAACTCGTCGAGATGTATACAGTGATGAACTTTTTGACTTTTGACATTGGGATTACCGATGTTTGCTCTATGTCACTTACACCCACCAAAGCCCCCCCCCCCCCCCATAGCAACTAAAGCTGTACTTATTTTTTATTTTATATTTAACTCTATACCACAACAAATGCTCTTACATAATCCCCATTTAATTGAACGGGACCAACCTGCCATGTAAAGGAATGAGCTGATTAAAACAGCGCTATGCTCCTTCGATGTGGGCCCTTGATGTGGGCTAAACAAATGTCCAAATGCCCCCCCCCCCCCCATGTTTAACGTTTGCAGGCTGGTGAAGATGGCGCTCGGGCCTTGTTATCTAACGCGGCTTTAACCTTGGGACGGGTTTCTGCGGCCCGGGTGACGCGCGGGTAGTTAGGGGGGGGGGGTCCACCTATTGATAGGCTCTACGGCAATGTCAAGATTGACTATACTGGATGGGATGAATGACCGAGAGTGTGTTGTATGTATAGCTATTTTTGGCATTTTATTAGGCGGATACATTAGGCAAAGTTCAGTCAACAGTCAAACGTTGTAGTGTGACAACAAAGCAAGACAAAAAATAATCGTTGGGTAACTGAATCAATATCAGGTAGAGAGCACGTTTAGAAAATACACGGAGGGTTGAGATTAGTAGGTCCTACGTGGTTTGGCAGTCCTGTGTTATAATGGTAGCCCAGGTAAGCAACACATTATAATAGGCAATAGGCAGTAGGCCTACGCCAAATTACCATATAACTGAACTTGATGTGCGGTCGCCCTTAATTACATGGGAGAGAGGGCCGTCGTCCGTCCTTGTTCACCTGGTACGAGGACAACGAGACACATACAAAAATAAAAATAAAAGAATATGGTTAGAACAGTTTGCAGCTGCCCATATAATCAACAGCGGTGTGTAAGAGGTCCAGGGCGTAATGTTGACATGTGGCCAGTAAACCGGTACATGCGCCGAGCCCCTTCTGCCAATACAGCTCTGCGTCTTCGAGATGCGGGGAAAGTCCACGTAGAAATGTTTCACTGTGTGTGGACAAATGGACCGAGGTCGCGGATAACGTGTCGGGGTGCAAGAGGAAAACGGCCGGCAGTAGGATGCTCATGAATATAAAGAACATCTTGGGGACTCGGAGACGCGAGCTGGTGGCGCGGTGGGATCCGTGTTCGTGCGGGACGGAGATTTTATCCACGTCTTTGAGTCTCAGCATGTCCCAATTCCGGACGTCGAAATTACGTACATGCGGGCCCACGTCAATTTCCTTCAGAGAGGGCAGAGGTGTGTCACGGACGACTCTCAGCTTCTCCCTAAACTCCTGCATCTGCTGGAGGAAACAGAGAGGGTCGGACACATTCCTGAATGACTCGGCGATGCTGAGCGCCCGGGTCTGCTCGTCCAGAGCCGCGCTCAGCTTGTTGATCTCGGGATCATGGGCTTGCATCACCACCAGTTTTAAGGTCTCGAAGTCGGAGAGAATTTCACGTTTCTTGTGCTCAAGGGCACCGACTAAATTCTCGAAATAATTGGTTACCTTTTCCGCGTCTATGGAGACTAACTGGAGCGCCTTTTTCTTACTGATCTGCAGAGTCTCTAAGCAGGAAAGTATATCGGCATTCTGCCAGCTCTCCATTCCCTCGGACAGTTGTTCGAATGCCGCTTTCTCCTGTTGGTATGCCTCATCCAATGCACTGAATGTATGTCCCTTATGATTTCCAGTCGTTGCACAAAATCCACAAATAAGTTTTAAGTCCGTGGCGCAAAATATATTGAGCGGCTGGCCGTCGTGATGTTTACAAAGGGACATCCTCGGTAAAACGCGAATCCTGTTATACTTTTCCACTATTCCACGCAAAGAATAGTTTATCTGCAAACTGTTAATGCCATTCTGAGGAGTCTCTTTGCGGCAGGTGGGGCATTTGAAAGGCGGTCTCCAAGCTGGGCTCCGGTTACCTTCAAGCATCCCTTCCAAACACTTCTTACAAAAGCTGTGGGAGCACGGCAGGACCCGGGGATCGTCGAAAAGACTGCAGCATATTGGACAAGTGAGGTCCTCTTCCAAGAGCTCCATGGTGGTCCTGGTCCTGTAAAACACATTCAGACGTGAACCCAGAGGTTTGACAGGAGGAAATTAAGGCGCGCAGGAACATCAGTGCATCTTAATATAAAACACGCACGACGTAATGTTAACCTTATCTGAAAAACATGAACATTGCGCGTTAAAGTGTCATACATCAACGATGCAGTCAGTCCCTACGTGTCGGTCGTCGTTCAGCCATCCCCGTCATAAATATGACATTCGTCGCTAGGTGCGCGATTTAAGAAAAAAGTGGGAATACAGTAGCTGTGAACTGAGCATAGGGAATACATATTCCTACTTAGCGAGACGCGTTTACCGCTCTCTCTGTTGGACATGGTTGATGTATATAGCGCCTCTCGCTGACTATATTGTTAATATATTAACGCGACAAGCCGCTGACTATCTATCATTACTTCCCCTAACGTGGGGCTAGGAAATGCACCGGAATGCACGGCGCCAGTTCGCTGCACTCGGCTCAATTGTAGTTGATCTGATACTAGCGAACGAATAACCGACAGATCGGGTTTGCGTAAGAGTCGGTCCTGTTGGCAAGGTATAGAGGGAAGGATAGGACAGATTTTGCAAGCGCATAGTAACATGCAACTACTGGACCACAAAAAATCACTCACCAGCTGCTGAGGAGCACAGAGCAACGCAATCATGGCGCTTGTTGCTGTGCAGACTTCGCCCTTTCCGGGAGAATGTTTAACTATTTCACCGCCACAGCCTAAGGTTTACGCATTCGTTTGACGCACCGGTGTTCTTCTTTTCGGGGAAACGGCCCCGGGAGACACCATGCAAACGTCTCAAGAGTGTAGGGGGTGACGATATTAGCCGTAATAATATTTTTCATTTAATGTTTACGTTTTTTATCCGGGGATGGAAATGGCAGAGCGTCCCCGCGGGTATCTGGGGGAGGGGCTGTTGCTATGCAAAACATTACGGCGTGAAAGACCGTCAATTTAGGCTTAATCCCAATATGTCATGAGTGATTGTATCACCCCCACTGTGTGCAACTCTTTAAACAAACAATCGATATAAACATTACGTAAGTAAAACTGCTTGCCGTTTCGCATGGGTCCAGCGGTTGCAACAAAAAAACAACAACAACAACAACACCTTTCTCCCAGTATTCCTAAATCCCAGTGGCAGGCTACTCCGTGAGTGGCTCGTGTTTACGTAACATTACGCATGGATATCCAATAGTTACTTAGTCACGTGTATACATGTTGACCTTGTTTTTTTTTCTTCCCTTGTTTCCATGCCATCAGGAAAAAAAAAATGCCCATCTTACCAAGCAATGTGATTGGGTGCACTGGTTAGGAAGGGTTGAGGCAGTCCCAGTGTGCACCGCGTGGGGTCGCTGTTCTGACGAGCGCCTTTTTCTTTCCGACGGAAACTCTTTTGGCTCAAATTGTTTAGTCAGGGGTTTCCGGGACGTCACCGTCGGCGTCAACACAATAATGGCCAACGCTATGTTTACGTGCTGTCTAAATTGCTGCGGAGACGGAGGATCGGGGCACATTCCCCTCAAGGAGATGCCCACCGTCCAGTTGGACACGCACCACATGGGTAGGTCTGCGTGCTCGTTGTTGTTTACGAACGTGTTCCAGTGAACGAGCCTCCCGTTGTCCAGATGACGTGTCTGCGGGAGGACGGGTCTCTTCTGGTAGCCTAGCGTTTAGCCACCTTGTGCATCAATGTATTCTGTCAAACCCCCCTGGGAGATGACAGCCCTCCGTAGCGTGTTTTGTGAGGACACGTCGGTCTGTGTTAGGAGAATGGGAGAAATTGAAACACTTTTGCACAAAAAACCTTAAACCTTTCCCGTGCATCGATGAAAAGTTGTTTTTTTTCTTCCCCAGAGGGGATCGCGTAATGTTGAAGGGTTTTTCCAGGTCATATGACACAGTGCGCACATGAAGAATAGTCCTCTGGTTATGAAATGATTGTTTTTTTTTTTTACAAATCCAGGCACAGATGTTGTGATTGTCAAGAGTGGACGGAGAATATGTGGCACAGGTGGCTGCCTTGCTAACGCACCATTGCATCAGAACAAGAGCTATTTTGAGTTCAAGATACAGTCTACCGGTAAGTTGTCTCTCAGCAGCCTCATATAACTTACTTTTCTTTTTTTTTTAAGTTCTTGCAGCTGCAGAGAAAAAAGGCTTGAGAATACATTTGCAATAATAACCTCTATATTCCTCCAGGTGTGTGGGGGATAGGGGTTGCCACACAGAAAGTCAATCTTAATCAAGTACCATTGGGCAGGGACACCAACAGCCTGGTTCTCAGGCATGATGGGTCCGTGTATCACAACAACGAAGAGAAGAACCGTCTCCCTGCGAATAGCCTTCCTCAGGAGGGTGACATTGTGGTGAGTCTAATTAAATACCAGGCCCTCCCCATAAGGTCTTTGTGTGACACAAATTGAGGACACAAAAGCAATCTGTGGTCATCTGATGTGCATTTTTTGTTTTGTTTGCCAAATGTTTAATCATAATGAATAAATTGCTGAATGCTTCCATCTGAGTGCATAAATTATTGGCATGGGTGGTCACACACCCCAGTGATAATGCCGTGCTCTACCAAATCCACCGTACCAATTTCGAAATACTTGTACATCATCCATTTAACTGTATTATTATTCTGAGTGTGACCAAAAAAACCTGGGGTTTGGTACTCAGGAGTGAGTAAGCTGATTGAACAAATATAGTATCTTTGGATCTACAACCAAAACATGCGTCTCGGTAATGCATAATCCACGTGTTTTGGTTTTGACTGCAAAAAGAAGAAGTAATAGCAATATGTTTTGAGATGTGTTTGATGTGAGTGTTCTTTATGCAACATGACCTCCTGACCAACCTTTATGTATCTACCAGGGCATCACATATGATCACGTGGAGTTGAACTTGTATCTGAATGGAAAGAACATGCATTGTCCTGCTTCCGGTATCCGAGGCACAGTGTATCCTGTCGTTTATGGTAATTTAATTTTTGGTAACACTTTATTTCGATAGTCCACTGTTGACACTCAACAAGCTATCAGTAGATATGCAGTTGCATGTCA